>OX608078.1:923977-962116 GCA_951509765.1 Sphenella marginata
AACCCCCCCCCCCCCCCAAACCAAGAGCTGGCTACCGAAAAAAAAATGATAAGGTGCAGTAAAAGTGATGATGTAAATACGTTCCTTACTAGTTGAGAATCGGTGTAGCGTTGCCGGCAGAAGTCCTTCCCGGGAGGGATGCGTTGGCGTGCGTGCAAAGGTGTAAATTTTTATTGAAAAAAAAATCATAAGGTGCAGTTCTGAAACTTGGTGAGGTTAAAGTTTTTACCTCTAGAAATAAGGTAAAAGTATTGGCAGAACTCTAGGTCGGGGATAAAGGGTGCAGAAGTCGACAAAGTTGTAACATTTTTCTTTATAATTTAATGATAAAGTGCAGTTCTGAAATTTAGGGGTTAGGGTTGGTTAGGGTGGGTGGTGGTTTAGTTATTAACTCTAGAAATAAGGTAAAATAATTGCCAGAACTCTAGGTCGGGGATAAAGTGTTGCCAGAAGTCGGCAAAGTTGATGATAAGGTGCAGCTCTAACGATTTTGTTTGAAAGTTACTGAATGCTTAAAAAAACTTAACGCCGATTGCCAGAAGAGTAATTGAAGGCTAAGTATAGAAAAAACTATTATATATGTAGGTAGAGTCGACTAAAAATACATTTTCAAATTTTAAATAATAAGGTGCAGATTTGGCTATTCGTTCTTTTTATTACTTATACATTAGAAAAGCTGTGCATTAATAGACAGAAATCAACTTGATGGGACCAAAATGCGTCTCTTGATACCCCTCCCGACATTTTTGGGCACGCATTAGCACTCGGCAACTGTTGTAACAATTACCGAAAATTGGACTAGCATTCAAAACACCAATCTAACAATTTTACTAGCACCATTAAAACTAAGGTAATGGCTTTGACTCCTACATTTTTTTGTCATTATGAGAAAAGCTCACCGGCAGCCACTCCACAGCACCCACACAAACTCCGTAAACTCCTTTGTCAGTTCCGGGACGGCCAATGTCTCCATCCAACGAAAAGTTCCACCTGTGGTCAGACTTAACTCTGACATGTCTAATGTTTGCTCGGCGTATGGTGTGGCCCCACGACGCGACACCAACTATCTGTGTACCTGGTCGATGAAGCAGGCTCTTCTAGCACCAACTCTATTGAAAATGCCAGCTACCTACTGAAGATGTGGTAACATCATTAGTAATATACATATGTAATTAAGTTAATAAATAATTCAATTTTACTTTTATTACAATAGCACTAATTTGTGTAATTTGCTTTGTTATGTTTCAATTTCACACATTCCAAGGCAAACAGCTGACTTCGAAAAACGTATAGCTCTTCCTCTTCTTCTTTCGATTCAAGCGTAACTCAGAATGAATAATTTTCGATCCGAGCGGAGAGTAGAGCGGGAACGTAATTGTAATGCAGAATAGGGGTGAAAGATGATATAATAGATAGTGAAAAATCATTTCTATTGTACATAAGTGGTAAATTAAACTATCACTAAATAACAAAATATAAATAGCTTTCCCCAGGTTCATGAAAGGTATGAAAATAAAAAAAATTATTACAAAAAAAGGCAGTAGGGTGTTAACTGCTTGTCCGTATATTTTGCGTGTTTGCTATACTACATTCTATTGGGAAGCACCTCACGAACTTTCACGAAAATACCTTCTTGAAATTTCAAGCAATCCCTTTTGAAAATAGCTGACCTTTTTTGCTGAAAAGTGGGCGGCGCCACGCAGTTAAGTTTTGCTTAAAAAGCTTATTATGTGTGTAAAATCTTATTTATATAACTTATACAATTATGAAAATATCGCGATTTTAATTTTACAAAGAAATTTTTCAGAACTGTGTTCAAAAAGTGGGCGTGGCCGTTAACCAATTTTGTTTATTTTTACAGCAAGGAGTTAGCTTTATATGTTGAACACTTTCTCCAAATATCGTTTCAATAAATCAATTTTTACCAGAGTTATGGCATGAAAAGTGTTGTGGAATAATCCACCATAAAGGGGCGGGGCCACGCCCATTTTTGAACAATTTTATGCATTCGACTTTCTTTGCCCGCGAACACTTTAGAGGTGAAATGATTTACACGTAGTGTAAGTAAAGTTATTGCATATTCAATATATCCATGATCCTTTGCAAATTCTTTCGTATAAAATTGGGCGTGGACCTTAACCGATTTCGCTAATTTTTTTTCGGAATATTGCCGGTATTAATATAAATATCTGTGCTGAATTTCATTTTGCTATCTTGAGCGGTTTTTGACTTAATCAAAAGTGGGCGGTGCCACACCCCTTTTTAAAAATTATTTGTTGCCTTAACGGTAACGTACACACCAAATTTTATCCTTATAGGTGTATTATGCACTGAATAATCACTCTTGTTGTACTTTCGAAAATATTATATATGTATATAGAAAGTGGGCGTGGCTTTTAACCGATTCTGAATATTTTCAATAGCGCTCCGAGATAAGTTAAAAGGAACCTGCATACCAATTTTCATTGAGATATCTCAAGATTTACTCAAGTTATCGTGTTCACAGACGGACGGACATGGCTCAATCAATTTCTCTTCTCCTCCTGAACATTTTGATATACATAAGTCAATATCTACCTCGATTCGTATATGCCGTTACATACTACCGTTAGGCGAATGAAGTTAATATACCTTGTGTGCGAAGCACTACTGGGTATAAAAAGTACACATACATAAGTGGCCAAACCTGCCTAAAATTAATTTAAAAGCAAACATTTTTTTTCTGTATTACCAATTTCTGACAAGATATTCTTCTTTTTATGCAATTAACCATCAAGTTGATTTCTGTCTATTAATGCACAGCTTTTCTAATGTATAAGTAATAAAAAGAACGAATAGCCAAATCTGCACCTTATTATTTAAAATTTGAAACTGTATTTTTAGTCGACTCTACCTACATATATAATAGTTTTTTCTATACTTAGCCTTCAATTACTCTTCTGGCAATCGGCGTTAAGTTTTTTTAAGCATTCAGTAACTTTCAAACAAAATCGTTAGAGCTGCACCTTATCATCAACTTTGCCGACTTCTGGCAACACTTTATCCCCGACCTAGAGTTCTGGCAATTATTTTACCTTATTTCTAGAGTTAATAACTAAACCACCACCCACCCTACCCAACCCTCCCCCCTAAATTTCAGAACTGCACTTTATCATTAAATTATACAGAAAAATGTTACAACTTTGTCGACTTCTGCCAACCCTTTATCCCCGACCTAGAGTTCTGCCAATACTTTTACCTTATTTCTAGAGGTAAAAACTTTAACCTCACCAAGTTTCAGAACTGCACCTTATGATTTTTTTTTCAATAAAAATTTACACCTTTGCACGCACGCCAACGCATCCCTCCCCGGGAAGGACTTCTGCCGGCAACGCTACACCGATTCTCAACTAGTAAGGAACGTATTTACATCATCACTTTTACTGCACCTTATCATTTTTTTTTCCGTAGCCAGCTCTCCGTCTACTACGTATTTTTCTTGCGAACTTTTTTCTCTTAAGCTGTTATTATTGTTTTTGTCTATTAATAATTGCAAAACACTCATGCGAAAAAATGAAGTACCAGTTTTAAATGAAAAAAGCAAGAACAACGCTAAAATTCATTATAATACAGCTGACTGGTAATCTTGTGATCACTTTTGCTCTATAGTGTATTTAATGCTTGAAATACTG
Source organism: Sphenella marginata (assembly GCA_951509765.1). Classification (NCBI taxonomy): domain Eukaryota; kingdom Metazoa; phylum Arthropoda; class Insecta; order Diptera; family Tephritidae; genus Sphenella; species Sphenella marginata. The sequence continues at coordinate 927,649 of OX608078.1, forward strand.
ATGAAAACTTATCAAAAATCATATTACAAAAACAATTTCGCATTTGTTGAAGAGGGACAAACAGTGCCTGTAATTTCAATTGGGTTGACGTTTAGTTGAAAGCTGAACAAAAATCAAATTCAAAAATAAATAAACAAAGAATTAAGTAACTTGAAAATTTGAGTTCGATATTTTTTGTGTTGCGAACTAAAAAGACGAAAGCAGCTTTAATGGCAAGATGCATATGTATGTTTATCACCTTATAGAGTTCATGGTTAGTAAAACAGAAGCATTTAGCAAGCAATTGGTTGCAATATTTGAAATTTCCAAATCCATTCCTTTTTGTACACAGATGTATGTACATATATTATTTTCAAAACACAAATTAGTTCTTTATCTCCTCTCGCACCAAATAAAAATGTATCATAAAAGATAATTTTAAAATAATTATAATAATTAATTTAAAAAAAAGCTGAGGAAATTGTCGGGACTCGAACCAGCAACCTTCCGAGCAAAGTCCCACTACATATTCGTTAGCCCGTTTCTATCAATCAGTTTTCAACAAACCCTTACGTACAGTATGAATATAATATAACGATGGCTTCGTGAGCAAATGTCCTAAGTCCATTTTTTTTGAAAAATGAGATTTTAATGCAGAACGATAGTACAGTTATAAAAACATCGTTTACCATCAAAAAAATTACCAAAAAGTCGATTTTAGGTATTGTTATGTAGTGGTATGCAAATGTTCTAAGTCCACCAAAAAAAAAAAAAGAAAAACGTACGTCGTAAGTCCAGTGGAAAATAATTTTTTATTTGTTTCATTTATTTTTATTCCCGGAATCATATCCAACTATTACGTATGATGTATTTTAAAGGCCGGGACATTGGTGCAGTAGTCGTATCGCTTTAGTCGTATCCTTAACGTAAGAGAAAAACCAACATGCATTTGGTCGGTAAGGTTACGTTACAGATAGTAGCACCAATAATCGATTACATTGTTTCTCATAAGGTTGGTCGAATCAGCTGTTTTATAAGGTTACCGATACGTCACCTCTGAACCCGACTTAAGCCTGACTTTAACCGAATTGATGGCAAGGTCTCCGCTTGCTGTGCAAACTCGTTTGAAGTTCTTAAAGCTACTTACTTTAGCTAATAACTATGTACTTGTGGCTAGTAAAATTTTAGACAAGTACCAAGAAGGCCATGCTTTCTCTTTTATTGAAAAATAAAATTTTTTGGTTTTAGTTCCGCTGTAGTAAAAACGCGATTATTGGCCCCGACACATAGAAATTCCGCATATACCTGCGTTTTACGCAGCATTGTGCTAGCGCCACAATGAATGTATGAAAAAATGCTTCTTCTTACGCATTTTTGCAGCAAATTTCAAAAGTTGGCAAACTTTTTATATCAGATGGCGCTAGTGACGTTCGATGTGTCGTTGCCCATGCAAATACACACATTCGATACAACTGTCAATGCATGATGCTGCGTGAAAAAAGCGAATGTGACGGGGCCATATAGTCGTTGAGCAGAGTTGTGCAAATATTAATAGCTATTAATTTATTTGATTTAACTTTACCTTGAACGAAGAAAAATACCTTCTAGAAAATATGAAGATTTGCAATTTATAAAACAAACTTTACCCAAGGACCATCACAAATTTTATGATGATTTACCTCACCACTGATATATCTTAAAAAGTATAATATGTAGTAGTTTTTGTTAGCAGCCATGAAAAAAGACTGTAATTATTTATTATTTTAATAAAATATATTGCATGAAACACTTAACAAACATAAATTTTTTTTATCTGAAAATGTTCTAGTCCATGTAAATAATACCCTGTAAAACCCTGTGAACCACCCAAATTGGCAAAAACCCATAATCTTAGAATGATTCATTCTATTTATATATCAAATGTTATCCAATTCGGTTAAGCAGTTCCCGCGATATAAGGAAAAATAAATAAAATGCGGTTAGGCGGCAACCCCCGGTGACAACCCTGCTTGAACTTGTCATATTTAAAATTACGCCGAAAACACTTTTCATTTGATACCCGTATTGTCATATCTTGCTCAATATTTATAAAAACGAGATAGGTGGCAACCCTGTAAACCGTCCCAAGTGGCAACACATATGTAGGTATACATTCTTAGAATTAATCATACTGTCTATATGCAAAATTTCATCGAAATCTGAAACAAAACAAACACAATTTAACTGTAAGAAAATGTTCTAAGTCCATGTAAATATAACAAAATCATAGAAAGAAAATGTTTTAAGTCACAAAAGTGCTCATAACTTTGCATTTACTTTATTTAGAAATATTCTGACAACTGATATCTAAGCAAGCTGAGCTGAAGGAAAAAACTGCATTTTTAGATTCTAAAAATATTGACAACAAAAAAAGTTAGGCGGTTTTTTTCCTCTCCTGAACAATTACAAAAAATGGACTTAGGACATTTGCTCACGAAGCCAGCGATAACGTTTATTAAAAATTGTTTTCCAAGACTCAATTCCAATTATTTAAAAATGGATTACTTTCATTGAGTCGAATATTTTTTCCAAACGTGTTACAATGAATATAATAAACGTTTTCCAAATAAAAGCTTGCTAAAGTAAGTTTATTTTGCTTATTGGGTAACAACAAACAGCTAACTGTCAAAAAAAAGCTTTCGAAATACAACATTTTTCTTTTGTTTTTAACAGCCTAGATTGTATTTTGGTTGTATTTAGTTAGTTTTTTTAACATAGCTCGCCCGTTTTCACTAATGTTAAAATTGTATAATGCCGCTTCTTTCGCACAAAATACATAAAAAATACACGAAAAATACAAGAAAAATACCTAGTGTCATATGGGCATTAAGGGAAGAATTTACTTGTTTGACACTGAAATCCAGGATTTTATAAATCATTTACGGGTTCAAATTTTGTATTATTCTTGTGTGACGTTTACATTGTAATATTGGAATTTAATGAACCTACTCTAATTTATTAGCAAATTTATTTTTGACTATACCGCAGCTTTAGATGTGTTATTGACTTCAGATACAAAACAAGATCTGTCAATATTTCCAATACTTTGAAGATGTCAAAAAGGTTATGAGCAAATATTTCAAGATTTAAATAAAACTAAACCCTTAATAAATTTTGTTAAAAATGAAGTTACCAGATGAGCTCGAAATGTTTCAGATTGACTTCACACTGATGATCACTTGGAGGAGCTCATTTTAATTTTTCATCAGCACTTAGGGTATTTACTTCTCTGTTGTGAAGCGAAATGCCTACTTAAGCTTTGCTTGCTGACGCAATTCAATACTTTTCCGCAAATCAACCATTGCGTCTTACTTGTAGCGTTTAACATAAAAAACTACATTTCCAATTCGACCTTAAGCATTTTCATAAACCTGTACGTATTGTACGATCGCCCACTGTCTGACTTTGTTGTTGTTAGTCTGATAGCAACTGCGCGTGTTACGTGTTACCTTTACAAGCGCTAAAATCAAACTGAATTAATAATTAAATTTGCTTCCGTGGTCGATGCGTTATCGTGCTTACTAACACACTCGCATTTCTGCAAACGTGTCTATGTGGTCGTGCCCACCCCTGCCCATTACGAAGACGGTGAAACGCTCTACGATTTCTTGGAGAGGATCGAAAGACTGGCGGAGTGTTATCGAATCCTCCTAGACAAGGAAGCATTCGGGCATTGTACAGGTCTACAAGTAAGTTGTCAATCAGCTGTTCGACTCACAGCTGTGCTCACCTGACAGGGTGCTCCTAATTTATTTATTTATTTTATTTATTACGACTCCTAGAGCCTAGGTCAATACATAAAAGTTGTATAAATATAAAAAAAAACAAGTAAGGAAAGGGCTGTCTTCGGCTGTGCCGAAGGCTTCATACCTTTCATGAATACGCATAACTTTTTTAAGTGTCCGATCCTTACTTACAATTGGTACAAACTCTTCAAAACTGTTAATTTGAAAATCCATGGCCCAAACCAGAGTTATCGGAGCAATCGATTATATGGGAGCTATATGTTATGTTAGTCCGATCTGTATGATTTTCACTACACACATCACATATGTAATAAGTACCAAACCTGCAAAATTTTACGTTCCTAGCTTCTTAACTGCAAAATCTATAGCCCAAAACCCATTTATCGAAACTATCGATTATATGGGAGCTATATGTTTGGCTGGTCCGATTTGAGTCATTTTCACTACACATGTTACTTATACAATATGTACGAAAAGTGCAAAATTTTGCGGTCCTAGCTTTTTAATTGCAAGATTTATAGACCAAAACCCGTTTATCGGAACAATCGATTGTATGGGAGCTATGCTTTGTATCGGTCCGATCTGGCTGGTTCCGACAAATGATTAATCCCATGCAAAATGGCGGCCCTATACCAAATTTCATCGAGATAGGTCTAAAATTGAGGGACTAGTTTGCGTTCAAACAGACAGACGGACAGACGGACAGACGGACAGACGGACGGACGGACAGACGGACATGGCTAAATCAACTCAGCTTATCATCCTGGTCATTTCGGTATACTTAATGGTGGGTCTATCTCTTCTTCTTCTCATACTTACAAACATCGGACCAAAGTTATAATACCATTTCATGTTCATGAAAGGTATAAATATGTATATTAAGGTGCCTCGCCAAAAAAAGTTGCACTGTTTCCACCGGAATTTCAAAATTCACTCTTTTCTAAGGACTCCCCTAAAATATTTCGAAAAAATATTAAGATTTACCGGAGCTAAACCGCGTTAAAAAAACGCTAAAAATATCGTTTTTTAAGTATAAAAGGAGTATGAAAAAATATTTTTTAATAAAAATTATCTGAGATGATAGAGTGCAAAAGGTAAGCATAAACAAGTAAGGAAAGGGCTGTCTTCGGCTGTGCCGAAGGCTATATACCTTTCATGAATACGCATATCTTTTTTAAGTGTAATACATGGCCAAACCACATTTATCGGAGCAAGTTATATGGAAGCTATATGTTATGTTAATCCGATCTGTATGATTTTCATTACACACATCACATTTATAATAAGTACCAACCTTGCAAAATTTTACGCTCCTAGCTTTTTAACTGCAAAATTTATAGCCCAAAACCCATTTATCGAAACTATTGATTATATGGGAGCTATATGTTTTGTTTGTCCGATCTGGGTGATTTTCACTACACAGGTTACAAACATAATATGTACTAAACCTGCAAAATTTCGACCTCCTAGCTTTTTGATTGCAAGAGTTATAGGCCAAAACCCATTTATCGGAACAATCGATTGTAATGGTCCGATCTTACTGGTTCCGACAAATGATTAATATAATACAAAATGGCGGCTCCATACCCAATTTCGTCGAGATATCTCCAAAATTCAGGGACTAGTTTGCGTTCAAACAGACAGACGGCAGACGGACGGACAGACGGACATGGCTAAATGAACTCAGCTCGTCGCCCTTACCATTTCGGTATATTTAATGGTGGGTCTATCTCTTCTTCTTCTCATACTTACAAACATCGGACCAAAGTTATAATACCATTTCATGTTCATGAAAGGTATAATAATGAAATTAGTCTAAAGAATGTTACTGGAAATTCCAAAAACACCCTTTGAACGCAGACATACTGGTCTAGGTGTATGACCAAACCAAATTTGGTTTAGAATTAAATTTACGCCGGTTGGCATAGAAATGCGCGTAGTAAAAATTATTTAAATTTTAAACCGAAAATGGTAACAATTTTTTATTTTCTTAAAAAATGTTTGGACTCGAACCGACGTGCCCCAAATCCGTCCAAAATGCTCTACCTACTGAGCTACGGCGCACTCATGAATTTTGTGCGAAAAGTACACATATTCGCTGTGTATACGACTTATGTTGTATTTTTGTTTATCACAGTTAAGTTTTAAATCTATACCGCAAAAAATTGAGAACTTTTGTAGGCAATTGAAAGGTTTGGAATTTATTACAAACAAGTTTTATAAATTGTGTAAACCAATGAATGGTTTAAAATTTAGGCTCAAATTTTTAGCCGTGTGGAAAGAGAAAAATTTCAAAGAAATGAAAGTATACATAATAATGCCCAACGGATTACCCACCATATCCCGCCCGACCGGCGCGAGGGGCGCATCCGCATGACGCGCGGATTGTTCTATCGTGCCGAGTCTTTGAAAGGCTTTGGTTTGTTAATCGTCGAGATCTAAAACTGCTCAGCTACAGAGAAAACCTCATCAGCTAAGTAAAAAAGATTACACAATTAATAAATCATTAGTTGACAGCGAAAAGTTAATTGTTAAGAATAAAGATAAGAAACAATGGATATGAAAAAAAAAATTGTTGCTATGTATTTAGGATAGAAATAATTGACTTTTTTATGCTGTATAGTGAGTCTGAAATATCAAACGTACCAGAATGAGAGTTATAATCTTGACACAAACAACGAAAAGGCTCATTTAATTCAAAATTAGTTCGGCACTGTTTCAAGATAAGTGGTTTAAAATGTCTTGATGGACGAGAAGGTACATTGAAGTTCACTTCGCTCAAAAGAAACGGGCTTACGATTGACCCATTTAGTAATTTAATCATGAAGACAATTCCAAGCATTTCCCTCCGACTAGAAAGGCTGTGAAGATTAATTAGTTTTAAGCGACTCGTATACGATGGCAAATTAAACAAGGGATCCCAGTGAAGATCTCTTAAGGCAAATAGTAAAAATTGTTTTTGAACTGATTCTAAGCGATCCACGTGGACCTGGTAACGCGGGTTCCAAATTATAGAACCGTATTCAAGTATCGGTCTGACTAAAGTAGTAAAGAGAGTTTTAGTTACATAAGGGTCGCTAAATTCTTTAGACCATCGTTTAACAAATGCTAGAACGCCTCTAGCTTTATTGACTGTTACGTTAATGTGGCAGTTGAAACTGAGTTTGTAATCCATAGTAACCCAAGGTCAACAAAATCATACATTTGCTCAAGACTATAATTGTTGATTGTATAGGAAGCTGGCTGTGAAATTCCTCTCGAAAAACGCATGTATTTACATTTCTTTAGATTAAGCGGCATATAATTTAAATCGCACCAAGTTACTAGTGTATTTAGATCTGATTGAAGCTTATAGCTATCTTCGGATGATGCGAATGACATGAAAAGCTTTACATCGTCGGCATACATTAACATTTTCGAAAATTCTATTACTGTAGAAATGTCATTTATAAACAACAGGAACAGAATCGGGCCCAAATGGCTTCCTTGAGGAACTCCAGAGGAGACATTAATAACATCGGATTCACAGTTTTTAAACACTACTTTTTGTGTTCTGTCACTAAGGTAAGAAGAGATCCAGCGATTGAGACCCGGCTGGAAACCCAGCTGATCTAGTTTATGAATAAGTAACGAGTGACACACTTTATCGAAAGCTTTGCTGAAATCAGTATAAATAACGTCGGTGTGCAGATTTTTTCTAAAGCCATTTGAGACATGATTTGTAAATTCAAGTAAGTTTGTAACGGTGGACTTTCCCTTACAGAACCCGTGTTGACAGTCAGAAATCAAGGTAGAGATAGGATTCGTAAGCTGATTAGTAACAATAGCTTCAAACACTTTTGGGATGGCAGACAGCTTTGCTATGCCACGATAGTTCTCAATAGAAGCCTTGCTTCCGCTTTTATGAAGCGGTAGAAGAAACGACTCTTTCCATGCTGTTGGAAAAACACCACACTTTAGTGACAGATTGAACAAATTGGTAAGGGGTTTGTAAATATTGTTAGCGCACTTCTTCAAGAAGCATGTAGGAATCCTATCAGGACCACATTTAAAAGATTCTTTCAAGGTTTTCAGACAAACAAGAACATCATTGGCGCATATAGTTGGACAATTAATTAAATTGTTCCCATGTAGCTCATAGGGATAATTTAGAAAGTCAGAATTGGTGACGGCAGAATAGTTAGAAGTGAAAAATTGCGCAAAGAAATTTGCGATATCTTGATTATCGCTAGATAAAATGTCTTTATATTTCATGGCTGAGGGAAATCCCACAACTTTTCTTTTAGAATTTACGAAATCATAAAATGACTTCGGATTGCGAATAATGTCCCTTTTTGTTTTAGAGATATAGGCTTTATAGCACTTTTTATTTAAGTCGATGTACCTCTTACGTAGACCAGAATACAACAAGTAGTGTTTGTTTAATCCCGATTTCTTAAATAATTTGAAAGAACGCGTTTTTCTATTTTTTAGCATCATAAGCTCTTTAGTAAACCAAGCCTGCGTTGGATGATCATATGTTATTTTACGTTTAGGAACAATCTTCTCAAATAAGTTGTAAATAGTTTGATTAAAATGTAAAACGTTTGAATCGATATCGCCACACACCTCAGGCCAAGTTACTTTAGACAGTTCTTTATTTAATTTCTTATAGTTGGCTTTTGAGAAGTTAAAATCAAAGTTACAACTTGAGCAGCCTTGTGTACATTGAGCATTACTTAAGGTCTCATGAAATATTTCCATAGAAGGGTGGTAGACGTCTTCTGGTAAAACCAGCGGATCGCAACGACTTACAGAAAATTTATTTTTATCATCGACAAGAACTAAATCTAAGACTTTGCCAAAATTGTTTGCTGTAACGTTTATTTGATTAAGACAGAGATCGGAAATTCCATCCAAAAAGTCATTGAAGCCCGGTCTGGATGGATTTGGAATAATATTTCCATCGACTATTTTCCACGATATATGAGGTAGGTTAAAATCACCCAGAACAATCATCGAGTCAGAATCTTTAGTCAAAAAGTGAACCGTTTTGAGCAAAGAGATAACTTGTAAGTACAAAGCAAGATCTGATGCTGGAGGGATATAACAAACAAATAAGTACATGGAGACATTTGCTAGCTGAATGCGGATGCATTTGAACTCAATGGAATCAATGCTAGGTAAATCAACCTCCTCTGAAGGTATTGAGGAATGAACTGCAAGTAAAACTCCACCCCCGACCCTGTTCAAGCGATCATTTCTATAAACTTGATATTCGTTACAAAAAAATTCAGAGTTGAAAACATGAGGTTTTAGCCAAGTTTCGGTAAAAGCAATTACGTTATAGTTACAACAAAAAGATTTCAAATAAAGATCGGTTAGTTTGGTATTCAAACCTCTGACATTTTGATAAAAGATAGTCATGGTTTTAGTACTCAGTTTTTTGGCTCAACGTTATCACGAGAGATTGTTGCTACATTTTGAACATTTCTATTTGGTCTGTATTCAAACTCCCGCACAAGAGCAACGGGGGGCCAAAAAGAACTATTCAAAAGAGCGTCGAAATCTTTTTCAGCGACATCAATTCTAAATGAAGACATATTTCTCTGATACGCGAAATTAAACTTTTTAATAGTCAGGTTACGATCTTTTACTTTAGTCGAAATATGGTACATTAAATCTTCTTCTGTAGTGTCAGGATGGAACCTAGACACAAAAATAGATTTTTTGCGAGGGACCACAACCAACTTCCTAGCAATTTTTTCGGACTCAATTACAATAACGGGAGGATCCGGATTTTTTTTAGAGGATGTCTTTGGAGGGTTCTTGGACGTTGCCCGAACAGATGTGCTTGGAATTGGGGACGCCAAGTCTATCAATTCGATGGCTTGCGGCAAGTTCGGCTCTAATAAAGGAGCAGGCTCGCGCTCGCCATCACGATTGATAGACTTTTCCAATTGAAGCGATCTGTCCAGATTTCCAAACGTTTTAAAAATGTTTTCATATTTTTTGAATTTTTCGGTCAGCAAAGAAAAGTCTTTGCTGATCTCGGAAAACCCGTTTCTGATATGTCGAAAGACCTTACAAAGATCAACTTCCGTCGATCTACATTTTGAACAAGACCAGCGCAGACCTTTTCCATCATTAATAAGATCAGCTGTTCTACCAGTTAAGCCAGTGCACTTTGCGTGGACAAGTGCATCACACAGCCAGCATGCTACAAAGCGCTCCGACTCGCTTTTTATCTGGCAATTTTCAAACGTGCACGACATTATATTATTAATAATTATAAAAATTAAAAATTAAAAAAAAAAATTATAAAATTAAAAAAAATTTAGTAGTTAAAAATTTAGTAGTTAAAAATAAAAAGCTATAAAAACAACCCTGGCAGTTTGGAAGGCAATGTACTGAGCGAACAGTTTTAAACACACTGTACTTGACGTTTACATAAATATGTAATATGTAAAAATATAAATATGTGCGTATTTACAGGTAATTCTTATTTACTAACACTTTAGCCCAAAAAAAATAAAATAATATAAAATAAAATAAAATAAAATAAAATAAAATAAAATAAAATAAAATAAAATAAATTAAAAGAAAAGAAAATAAATTAAAATAAAATAAAACAAAATAAAATAAAATAAAATAAAATAAAATAAAATAAAATAAAATAAAATAAAATAAAATAAAATAAAATAAAATAAAATAAAATAAAATAAAATAAAATAAAATAAAATAAAATAAAATAAAATAAAATAAAATAAAATAAAATAAAATAAAATAAAATAAAATAAAATAAAATAAAATAAAATAAAATAAAATAAAATAAAATAAAATAAAATAAATTAAAATAAAATCAAATAAAACAGACTGAAATAAAGTAAAACAAATATAAAATTAAAAAAAGTAAAATAGAATAAAAGCAAATCAAATTAAATATAACAGAATTCAGTAAAATGGAAAGGGAAGGCAGGAAAAGAAAGGAAGCAAAAAAAATATACTGCAATAAAATAAATTTAAAATAGGGACTGTAACAATAAGAGAAAATCGAACAAAATAAAAATATATTAAAGTAAAGGCACACCAATATAAAGTCTATTTGAGGAATCAACCCAATAGAATATACAAAATTTTACGACAAATATATTTTTGAAACAGTTCTCGACAGGTAGATACTCAGTCTGAGCAGACGTGTTTGTTTACTCTCAATTCTCTGTTGAAACTTTTATTTTGGTGTTTGTTCATCGCACACGTGCTTCTTTTGTGAAAATCTTATTTTTTAATTTTCCTTACACAAGTGTATAACAGGCAAGTGTATATAGTGAAAGTTAAAAAACATGGCCCCCGGGCCACCTAATCTCGGGGATAATAGGTTTGCACCGCTTTCCTTAGATCCCCAGCCCAAAAGAAAGAAAACCACGTATACCCCCTTGGTTTATCCAAAACTACCAGACATTAAAAGAGAAAACCCCAAATTTATAACAATCCGTGCCACTGACACAAATAAACCAATTTCTAAGTACTCGTGTTTTGCGGTACATAAAGCACTAGAGTCCATAAGCAAGGAAATAGTTTCAATTTCAGAACTACGTGACGGCAATCTGTTGCTTTTGGTTAAAAGCCCACAAATAGCTGAAAAATTTATATTGATGAAAAAGCTTCCGGGTGTGTGTCAAATAGAAGTGAGTTACCATGAATCCCTAAATAGTGCAAAAGGCACTATATATGCCCCCTGTTTAAATAATGTGGATGAAAAAGAAATTGTAGAAAACATGAAATCTCAAGGTGTGGTGTCCGTGTATAAATTTACAAGAACTACCGACAACGAAACCAAACACACCGGAGTCGTCCTCCTTACTTTCAACCTCTACAAGCTTCCCGAACATGTGGAAGTATCTTGGCGTAGTGCAAAAGTAAGGCCTTATTACCCCAACCCGATGAGGTGTAAATCTTGTCAACTCTTGGGACACACAACCAAACGCTGCAATAATTCCCCAGCTTGTCATACATGTAGCCTGCCTCCGCACCCCCCTCCATGCTCTCGCACTTTATGCATAAACTGCTCAGGTAACCATCCATCTTTTTCTAATGCATGCCCTAAGTACATGCAATCAAAAGAAATACTTAAAATCAAATGTCAAAACAAATGCACAATGCGCGAAGCTCTCAAGCTTTACAAACAACAAACACCAACAATGCTCGACACATCTTTCGCCGATGTCGTCAGAGTACAGAAAAACAACAACGAATTTAACGTCGTCAAACCCCTTCCGTCTTTACCCCAACCTTCATCTAGCACTCAATCAGTGTCACTTTTGCCAAATTCCTCTTTGAACTCTCAATCGCTTGCACTCTCTAATTCCACAAACACGACTACAGTAAACAACAACCATCAAGCTAACAATGTTCAAAAATCAATTGCCGATTCACTACCTATAACCTCAATCCCTTCATCTAAAACCACCTCAAATCTAAATAATCTCACTACCCAAAATAATGATAACCATCAAGAAAGCAACATACAACCAACAATATCATCTGAAACAAGCAAAATCAACTTTGATTCTATAGCGCAAACATTCTTTAGTACACCTCTTCAAATAGATTCCACTCTCTCGCAAATACTCGCACAAGCCCAAAACATCCAAAATCAACAATTCCCAAATATCCTAACAGCAGATTTTGCTGTGACTACTGTAAATAATATAAATCAAAATAACCCACATCATAATAATGATGTACAATTTATGTCAGATGATGATCCACAATAACCTCACCAATAACATACACAATAAATCTCCTTTGTTAAAGATCTTGCAATGGAACATAAAAGGTTTTTATAACAACTACACCGAGTTAGAGCTTCTAATAAAAGAGCAATCTCCGAGCTTTATTGCTCTTCAGGAAACTCACTTGGCTGTTGGGAAAACCGCTTATGTTCCTTGGCAATATCAAAGTTTTTTTCATAATCTACCGCATAACAAACAGAATAAACAAGGCATTGCGGTTTTGGTCAAAAAGACCGTGCCACATAAGTTCATTCCTATAAATTCAAACATTTCTGTTCTTGCAATAGAAATTTCACTTAGCTTTAAGTTTACTATAATATCCTTCTACATACCGCCACAGCAAAACTTCACAAGAAGCGACCTAACTAATGTAATAAACTGTATTTCGACCCCCATTATAATCGTTGGGGATTTTAATGCGTGGAGTCCACTTTGGGGCTCCCAAGTCTGTAACAAACGTGGTGAAATCATAGAAGACATGATTCTTTCCGAAAATCTCACAGTTTTAAACGACAATAAACCTACAAACTTCTCTACACATAGCTCTTTTACTAACATAGATCTAACAATATCCTCTACAAATATAGCCAGAAAACTCTGCACCAATACTTTAGACGACCTACACGGTAGTGACCATTATCCTATCACTACTGTGCTTCACACTAATTCAGGTAACTTTACAACTGCTTGCCCCAAGTTTTTAACAGACAAAGCCGATTGGGACAGTTTTCAAAAGATAGCCGCAAAACTCTCTAGTGACTCGCCTATTTCCTCAAATATTAACCAAGAAGCAGCTGTGATCACTAAAGTCATCCGTACCGCAGCCCACTACTCAATCCCCCAGACCTCCAAGAAAATTTACCAAAATAGTGTACCGTATTGGACCAATGAGCTCTCTGAGCTAAGAAACGAAAAAAGGGTTCTCTGGGCTAAATTTAAAAGAAATAGGTCAGACCTTAATTTAGTTAACTATAAAAAAGCGAACGCCTTGTTCAGGAAAAAATCCAAACTGGCCAAAAGAGATGCTTTTCATAAATTCTCCGAAAAAATCGACCACAGAACAAGTACAAAGAAAGCTTGGGCAGATATCAAAAAACTCTCCGGTTCTTACAAGCAACAAAACATTCCTCTCATCAATAGTCCTAGTGGTGTTATTCTTGACCCAAAAGACAGTGCCAATCACTTTTCCGCAGTCTGGTCGAATTATTCATCAGACTCAAATTTCGACCCAACCTTCACAGCAGCAAAAAAGAATTTCTTAATAAAATTAATAGCTACAGCAACGGTTCTGTGGAAATTCCTGACAAAATCGATTCCATAGAGTTAGAGTCTGCTCTCGCGACTATGACAGGTAAAACCCCAGGCTCCGACAGAATATCCTACCCGATGCTTCAGCATCTTCCTCATAGTCTAAGACTAAGAATAATTGATTTATACAACAATATCCTAATGAAAGGAATATATCCGCAAGCTTGGAAAAGCGCAATAGTCGTTCCTATACCCAAATCAGAAAACGTTTCGACAGAAGTTCTTGGCTACAGACCAATCTCCCTTCTCTGCTGCTTGGGTAAACTGTTAGAAAAAATAATTGCCAAACGCCTTTCCTGGTACGCTTCAAAACACAACCTAATAAGTTCGCAGCAAATCGCATTCAAGCAAGGTCAAGGCACTATCGATGGCTTACTTCTTTTCGACAATTATATTTCTTCTGCACTTTCTAATAGAAATCATATTTCATGTTTAAGCCTCGACTTCGAGAAAGCTTTTGATCGAGTCGGTGTTCATGTAGTCGTACGCCAAATTGAAAAATGGAATATAAGTTCACCGATATTTAATTTTGTAAAAAACTTTCTAGTAAACCGCAAGTTTAAAACCAAAGTAAATTCCACAGTTTCTGATATGTACGATTTGCACAATGGCATACCGCAAGGATCTCCCTTGTCTGTAGTTTTGTTTAGTATCGCTTTTAACGAAGTAAGCAACATAATTAATAAATATAAAATAATTTCACATATTTGCTATGCTGACGATGTTCTGCTCTTTACTAAAGCAAACGATTTAAATGTAGCCAAAAAATATTTTCACGATATCCTATCTAGTATAACAAACTGGTCTAAAAGTGCAGGCGCAAACATTAATGTAACAAAATGTCAAACTCTTCATATTTGCCGTAAGCACAAATGTAGTAACATAAATCTAAGTTATAATAATGTTAATATCTCAAACTCAAATAGTCTTAAGTTTTTGGGTATTATCTTTGATAAAAGATACACTTTCAAAGAACACTGTTTGTACCTTAGAAAGCAGCTGGCTGCCAGGTTAAATATTATTAAGTACTTAACCTCCAAACACTGCCTGATCAACATCACCACCACAATTAATATTACAAAATCGCTCATGTTATCAAAGATAGATTATGGCCTTCCAATATACGGACACTGTGCAAAGAGGACAATAAAACTTCTGGAGGCACCATATCACTCCGCCGTTTGTCGCAGCATCAGAGCGTTTCCAAAGTCACCTACAAGATTTATACTCGCCGAGGCCGGTTTGCCTACGATCGAAGAGAGAACTGAGCTTAACACCAAGAAGCTTATTACAAAACTCTTTATTTGTAACAACATCATACTTTACCAAACGGTTATTGCCGAAATTTACCGCAATGGCCCTCTTAAACGAAAATCGGTAATATCCAGATGCATTGAATACGGGAAAGAACTTGGGATCAACACTCCAATACTAAACCAGAAGGAGAAACTTCCACCATGGACGTTGGATAAGTCATGCTTTATCTTAGAACTCAGTAAACATGCGCAAGACACAACATGCTCAATGGTTTACCAACAATTGTTCGCCAAAGCTCTGTCAGATTTCCTTCCAGCTTGGGATACTATTTTCACAGATGGCTCTAAGACCGACAACTTCACTTCATTTGCAGTTGTCAAATCTTCAGGTGAGACTTTAATCGCAGGACATCTACCACAATTCTCTTCTGTCTACACAGCAGAAGCAGTAGCAATTTTAAAAGCGATCGTTTTCGCCCAAAGTTTCGCCCCCAAAACAATAATCTGTACGGACAGCATGTCAACTATAAACTCTATCCTAAATACTGCGAATAGAAACTATACGATATCCTGCATCCGAAATAAATTGATTGAAAACTCACGTACAATAAAAATAATGTGGGTCCCTGGACACAAGGAAATAAGAGGAAACGAGCTTGCGGACCAGCGTGCCAAATTAGCTGGAAGAGAGCCACTTACAACCTTTCAATTTCTCGACAAAAGAGATTTGTACAAGTTTTTTTCATCACAACAGAGGAATAAACAAATAATTGAATGGAAATCTATTCAGCATCACTATACTCAATTCAACGATACCAGAAGCAAGCCTGAATACCCGCCCTCTAGTCGGTGCAACGACATCAAAGCGTTCGTCCGACTTCGCTTAGGGCACACTACAGCCACTCACGCATATAGATTCGCAGGCCAAAGCCCACCAATTTGCCAATACTGCTCTGCTACATCTTTAACTGTTACGCACTTGCTCAACGAATGTTCTCATTTTTCTGCCATAAGACGCAAAGTCTTCAGTCACATTCAACCCACCGAGTTGCTGAAAAATCCATCTACCGATAATATTAAACAAATTTCAACATACCTAGCTCTCACAAACCTAAGAAAACTAATTTAACTAGGTAAAAGTATAACAATTATTACCTTTACAATGTCTGATATCTGTAGTTACCTAAGTATAGGTTTATCTAGCATAAGTTTTCAAAAAAAAAAAAAAAATTCTTATAATATATCTATATATATGTATATATCTATGTATATATTTAAATAAAAGTACAATATTTGTATCAGCGAGCCGAAGGCCCTGGCAGCCAGCGCTCCTTCTCATTGTGTAATAACAATTATATTGTTGTTCCACTTTTAAATAAATAAATAAATAAATAAATAAATATTTTTGAAAGTTAACTAACAAGATAAATTTAATATCAACAAGTATTTTCATTACAAACATATCATTCTCTCCTTATCAGCATTGTGTATCAGTACAAGTGTGATATGTTATCTGTCAAACGTTTGACAGGCACTTCAAAATGAAGTTTTTGGTAGTTTTTTGTTTACATCTGAGGCACTTCAATATGGCGGCGCATCCGGTACTCCTATCTTCTAACGAATGATAGAACGAGATGCAGGATGAAACCAATATAGATTATAAAAAAACAGGTGTTAAATTTTTTAAAAATTTTGACGTCTGAAAAATTTTTTAGTAATAAAACCACTTAATGGTTAATTAGGGGAGCACAAATTTAAACTTAAAAAAAAACACTGCCTGTCGAAAACTCGAATAAGAGAAAAACCGCCAATGTCGATTATCCAAAAAGACTGTAATTTTAATTTCGCATTTTTCTTCTTTTTATAATATTTCCTTATATCTAATTTACAGTTTGTCAACTTCCAATTCCATTAAGCGGTAAGTTCTTCGCCTAGTGTACCTATGTATGTACATACGTATGTGTGCATATGTACGAGAGAGCGCGACTAAATAACGCGCATATAAGTATAGTATACTTGTATACACACACCGCGTGCACATAGGTACACTAGGACATGTAAACATGCATTTACTTACATTTTCAAATTATTAGGTAAGTAACAATTAGGTTCAATTTTATGTAATTCATTTAAGGTAAGTATACGGTAATAATTATAAGGTAAGTATAAGGGTAATCTGAGGTAAGTATAATTTGAGTATTTAGGTAAGTATAATATTATTTTCTATTGAACTTCATTTTTTAATTACATTTCAGGTTATTTTTACAATTCATTTTTATTTAAATTTCAATTCAGGTTTAAATTAATAATAAGTCGTCTGCTTTAACACCGGCCACCTTGAACGAATCTGGATTCTTCAACCCTCTTCGGCAAGCTTATGGATTGGGCGCCTAATTATTCCTGCCTTTGTTTGTACGTCGGCCACTCTCACCTTCCCGTCCTGGCCGGCGATCGTACCTGTCACTCGGCCTAGGATCCATTGCTGGGGCGGGGCGTTGTCTTCGTGAACGACGACGAGCTCTCCTACCTCTACGTTGGCCTGTGGGTGCTGCCACTTCTTGCGCTCCTGCAGACTCAGGAGGTAACTCCTGGACCACGTTTGCCAAAACCGACGCTTGATTGAGCAGACATGCTGCCATCTGTCGGAGTAGCGCGTGCTGGGTTCCGGTAGTTCCGCTTCCTCTGGCATTTCCCTGAGCCGGCAACCGATTAGCAGGTGCGCCGGAGTTAGAGCCTCGCCGTCGTTCGGATCCTGGCTGAGTGGAGCGATTGGGCGCGAATTGAGAACGGCCTCTACCTCGACGAGCAGCGTTCCTATTTCTTCGACGGTGAGACTCGCGTTGCCTACGGCTCGTACGAGCAGGTGCTTCGCCGCCTTCACTGCCGCCTCCCATAACCCGCCGAAGTGGGGAGCCCTGGGAGGTATAAAGACGAACCTGAACCCTTCGTCTGCGGCGTATTTGGTTACCTCCTCCTTCCGACTCAGAAACGCTTCCCTCAGTTCCTTGAGCTTGCGATCGGCTCCTACGAAGTTCGTCGCGTTGTCGCAGTGAATCGTCGCTGGTATTCCCCGGCGTCCAACAAACCTTTTAAGGGAGAGAATAAATTTGTCAGAACTTAGATCCGAGACAAGTTCTAAATGGACAGCTTTTGAGGTAAAACACACAAAGAGCGCAATGTACATTTTTACCGGGGGGCGACCCCGTATCTTTTGTGTGACGTAAATTGGACCGCAAAAATCTACCCCACAAACCATGAATGGTCGTAGGCCTCGCAACCTGTCGGCTGGTAAATTGCTCATAATTTGGCCTTTTAATTTTGGCTTGTAATGAAAGCAATTTATGCAGCTTCGCACGGTTCGACTACATGCCTCTCGAGCATTAACTAACCAAATTTGTTCACGTAAAATTGCAACCAATGCTTTCGTTCCCGCATGGTGGTTGCGCAAATGTAGGAACCGTATAAACGAATTTACGAACTGCGAATTTTTAATCAATAATAGAGGAAATTTGGCATCGTACGGGATAGGCGCATTTAATAAACGACCTCCTACTCGTAACAATTTCAACGACAAGGACTGTTCTGAATATTCATGCAAAAATGGATTCAACTTTTGCAAGCTCGACGGTAGTGGAAGGTTTTTTGACAATTTGGACATTTCTTGACTATATTAATCAAATTGGACTATTTGAACAATTTTTAAGAAGCTTAATTGCAACTCTTGTGCCGATGGTGTTGGATCATATTTGGTGGATCGATTTCTCACCTTTACTACCCATCGCAGAACATAGGCAAAAACTCGTAATAATTTTTTGTGAGAGGAATATTTTTCAATCACAGTTACAAGTGGATTACGGTCGTCACTCACTGCTACTAAGGCGCTGGCGTTTTTCTTCTTTTCCAGTGCTTATTGCTCAGGCGTTAATTCGAAATGGGTATTTATTGGCCAACTTGCGGGGTCTTCTAAGAGGAACTGTGGGCCAGAAAACCATATTGAATTCTGTATTTCGTCCACGCTACAACCCCGAGACACTTGATCCGCAGGATTTTGTTTAGTTGGCACATGCCGCCACGAAGCACTTTGAGTCAACTCTTGAATCTCGGACACTCTATTTGCAACGTTGATATATGTGTTTTTGTCCAATGCAAAACTATCTCGGAGTCTGTCCAGAATGTCATGCTGTCAATAGGTCGTTTCAACATCGGCGCAATGTGTGACCATAACTTGGCCAAAAGATGCGCTGCCAGGAGCTCTAAACGAAGAAGAGACTTTGGCCCTTATTATGAGCTGCATTCGATCTTCGATCTTCGTTGGTTATCGAACATCGAAAATCGAATTTCAAATTCATATTATGGCTAGCGCATCGCTGACGAAATTTTCGTTTTGTATCCACTTTTTCAACGAATAGCATTTTGCTTTCGACGCTGTATCGAATTCTTTTAAAATTACTAAAAATGTAAGTTTTTTGTATTTATCTTCTATTTGTTTGATTTACAGTACTAATTTTAATCTATTTGCATTAATTTGATGTAGGTCTAAGGTAGTCAGCACAAAACAACAGCTGGAATCGTTGGTTTCTCTAATGCACCAAAATCCGAGCTTAGCAAGAGGTGTTTATTCAAAATTCCAGGCTGCAAAAAATTTATTATACATCTGTTTAAAAGTTTTTTTATTATCAAACATTAAATAACACGTTTGTAAATGTACACTTACGCAGTGGAATTCATCTCCAAAGGATTGGATGCATCTCTTAATCTACTTTCTGTTTCTTGCTAGTTTTAGTACGCTTTCTTCATCATCCGATGAATCTTCGAACCATAACTCTGTCGTAGTCATATTTTTCTTTTCTGTATCAATTTTGCTCATATAAATATTTGATCTGTAATTTATTTTGTTTGTTTAGATGATTAATTTTTTTAATCACAGCTGATAAAAGATGTACTACTGTGAACAGTTGAAACGATCGAAATTCACAACAGCGCAAGTATTTACCGAATGCAGCTCATAATACCAAATGAGAATTCTTTCGTTGAGCATTTTCGACCACCGTCGAAGATCGAATTAAACTCATAATAGGCACCTTAGCCTTCAGCGGAGCAACCCTTGATTTTCCAGTTAGCAGAATGCATTTAACCTCATTAGCGAATTGGCTTCGAATGTAAATGCAGCAACCATACGCTTTTATTGAGGCGTCGGCGAAGCCATGTATTTGACAATTGGCACTCGACTCAGTATAAACAAACCGAGGAATGATGATTGATGGCAACTGCAACAAATTTGCTTTAAAGTTCTGCCAACTGCTGTTGAGATACAACGGAATCGACTCATTCCAATCTAGTTTCTTAATCCACAACTCTTGTAATAGGATTTTAGCTGTGGTCACTAGTGGGGCCAGCAAACCAAGAGGATCAAAGAGTCGAGCAGATACCGATAAAATATTTCGTTTTGTAGCTCGTAACTCCTCAAATGTATCATCCAGTCTAAACCGAAATAAGTCGTCTTTTGGCGACCAGTGGATTCCCAGCGTTTTAGTGGAGTCTGAATCGTTGAAACTTAATGATTTTTCCAGACTCTGGCTATCGAAAAAGCTCGGGTGGTTAGAAAACCACTTAGCTAACTGGAATCCTGCCATTTTTAAGACGTCGGTTACCTCACAGCGAATTCTGTCGAGGGATTCAAAATCTTCAGATCCGCTTAACAGATTATCAACGTAAAAATTGGTACGTAATACTTTGGCACCGAGTGGATATTCTTGTGCATTCATATCACTTAGCATCTGCAAACACCGTGTTGCGAGAAATGGAGCTGGCGCAGTGCCATAAGTCACGAATAAGTTCAAACGAAAAATTTGCAGAGGCTCGGATGGATGCTTTCTCCACACTATTAATTGAAAATTTCTATCATTTTCATTCACGAAAACTTGGCGATACATCTTAGTGATGTCCGCCGTAACAGCATACTTATGCATTCGAAAGCGAAGTAACGTCGAAAAGAGTTCTTCTTGAATGGTTGGTGCAACCATCAAAATGTCATTCAACGCAATTTGTGTTGACGTCCGACTCGACGCATCGAAAACAACGCGGAGTTTCGTCGACGTACTTTGTGGTCTTAGGACACACTGATGCGGAATGAAATAGTTTGCTTCAGTCGGGATTTTATTATCAGTGGGGCTCATGTGACCCAATGCCAAGTACTTTTCCATGAAGTCCAGATACATTTGACGAAGTTCTGGATCTTTCAGCGTACCACTCTCCAGCGCCTGAAACCGCCGAGCTGCGGTTTCAAATGAATGGCCTAACACATTTTGGTCGTTTTTGAACGGCAATCTTACTTGAAGCCGTCCCGACGGTAAGACTTCAGTAGTTTTAACGAAGTAGTCTTCGCATTCCATTTGTTCGGCAGTGAACTTTACAGCTTTTGATTCCGAAGGGATTTCTTCCATTGCCCAGAATCTTTGGACAATTTCATCAATAGCTTCGGGTTCGTCTTCAGCTTTGCATAAGGCACTGCTAGCTTCGGACTGCTCACTTTGGTGGGAGACGTATTTGCCTGAAATAACCCAGCCCAAAAGTGTTTTTTGTAGCTTTGGGAACCTTGGGTCAGTTTTAATCGAAAGAAGATCGAAAAATGTTTCGGCTCCCAACAAGAGGTCGACTTTGGAGGACTTATGAAACCCAGGATCGGCTAATTCAATATTAGCTGGAATTTTCCAACCTGTGGTGTTAACAGCCCGATCTGGGTGATTTGCCGAAATCGCCCCCATTACCCAAAAATCTGCGAGAAATTCAAAATTGTTAACTCGGGATTTTATGACTGCACTAACTTTGGACCGAACCTTTTGGGATGCATTACCAATCCCAATAACATTTAAGGTGGCCTTCTCTCGCCGAATTCGCAGCTTTTGTGCCAACTCTTCAGTCATAAAATTGACTTGAGACCCTGAGTCAAGCAAGGCTCGAGCTGAAACATAATCACCGGAGTAAGTTTTCACCTTGACCACTGCTGTCGCTAACATAACGCGATCAGGCACGCTCACTGTGTGCATAACTTGTGAGGTCGAAGGTTGTGGTGTTGTTTCGAAGGATATTGGGTATTGGAGTAACATGGTTTGATGTGACCGGTTACAAATTCGACACCGTTCTAATTTGCATTTCGAAACCGTATGTCCCTTGCGTAAGCAATTTATACACAATGGCACCGATTTCGCGAATTCGAATCTCTGCTGAGGAGAGAGAGTTTTAAATTTAGGGCAGGTGGTTAAAAATTGTTCTTTGGAGTTGCAGTGGAAACACGTAGTTGGCTTGGCGTTCGCAGCCACAAAAGACGATCTTGGCTTTTCAGCACTCTTGTTGCCTTGCCTTTGCGTGTCGTGCGATTTTGACGATGTCGACGCTTCTTCAGCCGAGAGGTGCTGGTATCTCTTATTTAGAGCGGCTTCGCACTCACTCCACAGCGGAAGTTTGTCGTAGTCAAGCTGCTCCTCCCATTTTGACCGCGTAGTGGGATCAACCTTCGACATTACTAAGTGTATTAACATGGCATTTGAAATATTTTTGTCATCACCCAAAGACAACAAAGAGTCATAGGCAGCTGATACGGTGTTGATCATGGACCGAAGCGAAAGCGACGATGGCCTTTGTATTTTCGGCAACTCAAACAGTTTTGCAACTGTATTCGAAAATATGAGACATTTATTGTCATAAGGTAAATGTCCATAATTTCGTGGTAGTACGTTATTTCGTGGTATTTCGATTTTTTCTTTCAAACAAGAAATTTGGCGAGTTTTTTTTAAAACTGAAAATTTTATAATAAAGATTAACTTTTCGGGTGTAAT
Organism: Sphenella marginata; assembly: GCA_951509765.1. NCBI lineage: Eukaryota > Metazoa > Arthropoda > Insecta > Diptera > Tephritidae > Sphenella > Sphenella marginata. The sequence goes on from OX608078.1 coordinate 950,586, forward strand.
AATGGATATTTTACAAATTTTTTAAAATTGAACCTATGACAACAACAATCATTATAAAGTTGGAAGCGCAGAAAATGAGCCTTTTGTAGGGAGGCCTTTTAAGGAAACTGTTAAGGAGACCAGTAGTGCGATTCTGTAACTTTTAACACCTCGCCGAGTGTTAAGCTTGTCGCCGAATTTTGGCGTTTGCTCTTAACGAAAGTGCGATTCTGTAACTTTCCTTAACACTTTTTAGTGTTAGCTGTTTTATGTATGTATATCTGTTAAAATTGAGGGGAAAACTGCACTCATCTTAAGTACAGCATTTGACAGCGCCGACGTTCATGTCGCAGTAGCGCAGGTGATAAGCGTTCGGACTACAACGTGCGCGTCGCGAGTTCGGTTTCATGTTCGGAGAACTTATTTTCTATAACTTTTAACACCACAAAATTTTTTCGCGTTAACTAAGGTGTTAGCTAACACTTTTCGGTGTTAAGGGAAGTTAACGCTAACACTTGGCGTTAAAAAAGTTACAGAATCGCAAAAAGTGTTAAAAATGGTGTTAAGCGAAATTAACGCTAACACTTGGCGTTAAAAAAGTTACAGAATCGCGCTACAGTAGAATTTGTTAAGCCTGTAAAAATTGTATCTTTAAATTTTTTTTTTTGACGATAATTTTTTTGGTTTTATTTAACATTTCTTAAACGTTTTTAATACTGTAAAACTTATTTCAATAACTTTTCATTTACATTTTATTTAATATTTAAATACCACGAAATTAGGAACACATGTTTCTTGTGATGTACCTAATTTCGTGGTACCCACGAAATTATGGGAATATAATATTTTCTGTTTTCCTTATTTTCTTTCACATTTCATAAGATACCCTATTATTTTAAGTATTTTAATTATTAAATAAACCCCTGAGGAAGATTTTGACGTAATTTCGTGGTACACTTTTATTAACCCATTCGTTAATATTTTAATCGAAAAGCTCTGCTTGTGCTTGTGTTTTAACGAAATAATGGCATTATAGAACTTTTGTTTATTCAATAATTTTTCATTTAATTTAAAAAAATATGCCAAGATTTATACTTTTTTGCTTTTGTTATGAATGAATAGCGATAATAAACAAAAAAATTTAAATATAAAACTCATATTACCGCTTAAAGCGATACCACGAAATTACCTACATCAATTTTATCGCATGCCCATAATTTCGTGGTATACTGCGCATTTAGATACATTGTTAACAAGAAACCAAAAAATTAAAAAAAAAGAATAAAAAACCAAATTAAAAATATATCAAAAAAATTAAAAAAAAACACATTTTTTGAAATAATAAAAAATAATAAGCTACATCAATTAAACTAATTTTTTTATTGTTTATAAACTATTTTTTTTAATTATTTATTTTGTTTAAAAATAAAAAAAACTTAAAAGACCAAAAAAAGACAAAAATTAAAAAAAAAACATTTTTAGTAATAATAAATAAAAGAAATTTTGAGAAAAGTAACATATTACATCAGTTAAATAAATTTTTTTTTATTGGTTTTTTTTTGATTTTTTCAATCGCAATCAATTACTAATTGCCTTTTCTCAAAAACCAATTGAAGTAATCATTAACAATTAAAAAATCCGTCTAATCAATTGATTACTAAGTACTAAACAAATTAATACTTACTTGGTCTTAAAACGCTTTCTTTTCATAAATACAATAATAATAAAAAAATTATTTAAAATTTAAAATTTTTGAACATCAATTTTAATAAATTTTAGGAATTTGCGCTTAAAATAACTTTCATTTTCCATAAAATTAGAGTTTAACCAAATACCACGAAATTAGGGACACTTTACCACGAAGTTAGGTACATCAGAAAATTTTTGCCACGAAATTAGGGACATTTGAGGTACTCACACATTTTTATTTATATAAAATAAAACATTTGTTAGCTTTGTTTGAAATTAAATGGAAAGCTATCTTAATAGATCAACTCAATGGGAAAAATTTACTTTTTTAGTTTTCCTTCATCCGTTTTTACGCAAGAGAGGTAGAAAGTCAGAAAATTCCTTAGTACCACGAAATTATGGACATTTACTTTACACCTTTTTCAAGCTTGCTATCGCCTTTGGATAATTTTCTTCCGTCATTTGGAAGGCCTTCACCGTTCCCAAGGCTTCACCCAACAAACACGAAACTAAATAACTAAATTTTTCAATGTCTGAAAGCACAGGGTTATTGTGAACGAGGCTCTCAAACAACCTCATGTGAGGCGCTGTGAAGGAGGTATCAAAAGCTTTGGACTTATTGCTCTCTGACAATATCGATTTTAACATTGCCTTGGTTCCGACAATTAAATCTTCAAGCCTATAACGAGTGTCATCATCTTCGTCGATCTCTTCTATTTCAGACTGACACGCCAGAAGTTTTTCGCTGTAACTGTTCAGCATTTCGAGTCGACACGCAACTTCCGACGGATCTGATGAGATAGAGTTATCGTGAATACCCGTTTTTATCCTAGCTATGCTTCTTTTTAAAATTGTTCTTTGTCTTTTTAAAAATGTGGCGTCTTCCACTTGGCCTAATAAATTATCACTTTTACTCATCTTGATTCGCTATGCACAGTAACTTTGTACTAAATTATAGTCTGGAAGTTTTCAACGTGGCAATACGAGAAACGAAAAAAAAATCGGTGAAACTTCACCAGAACTATCGAAAAGGAAGCGCAAATCAAGAGATAGAAGCTTATAATCCCTTAAGTGGGAGAACTAAAAGCAAAGTCGCAAAATTTAAAGGCCCAACCGTGAGCAAAAATGTGATCGACGATTTAACCAGACAATTAAAGCAGTATAGCTTTCGAAAAATATTTGACAGTTTGGTAATCGGAGCCTTGGCGGAAATTGTACGAGGGAGTTTTTCACTACACAATCTAATTTCAGAGTGAATACAAGAGATGCCAAAAACTAAGCTTGTTGGGTGATCTTTGCAGCAATTTAACAAAAAAAACAACAACCTCAACAGCTTTTAATTGTTAGAACTCAATACCTGTTCCGTATGGACTGGTTCGTTTCCAGCTTCAACTTCCCTCTTGCAGAGTAGGCTACTGCACTTCATTCCCGAAGAAAACCTTAAGATCGTGGAGTACTGACGGCACTGGATATCGGCAGCAGTGTTTGGTGGTTTGGTATGCAGCACAGTTTTAGCGCAAATAGCCTTTGTAATCGTCACGCACTTGTGGGTGAATAACCTCTTTAAAAATATTTGGGAATACACCACGTAAGTATATCCTTGCTTCTTTTTTTTTTTTTTTTTTTTTGCTTTCAGGTTTTACTCTGATTTCGTTTTTTATGTTGGAAGATATTTCGGGTAAAAGAAAAGACGTCTTACTTTGTTGAAGGAAGGAGATCAAGAGAGCGTTTTATTAAGTATGCAAGAGTCATTTTGACATATAAAAGCAAAGTGACATATATTGATAGCTCTCTATTACATTACAAATCTATTACAACTTACAACACCCTCACTAGAGCTTCAATTTATCTATGTATTAAAGTTATATAATTCAAAGTATGTACATATATATATACATGAGTTTTTAGTTAATTCAATCAAAAAAAAGGTTATAATGAACATTAGTTATCAGATAATTCAATTAGAGTTACAAACATTTAAATTTTATAAACCTTCAAAAATAGATGATTATGATAAGCCATACATATCAATAAATTTATTCAAAATTGAGTTATTAACAGGCTTTGTCATAATATCAGCAATCATTTCAGTAGTATTTTTGTAATTTAGTTTTATTAAGCCTTCTGCCAGCTTTTCCCGAATGAAATAATTCTTTACGTCTATATGCTTCGTGCGAGCATGATAATTACTGTTCAACGCCAATTTGATTGCTCCTTGGTTATCGCAATAGAGCTGCATTGATCGCTGTATTTTTCTCGACCCGTTAGAAAATACTTCACTTTCGAAGCGTTTAAGCCAGAGAGCTTCTTGAATGGCTGCCACCATTGACATGAATTCCGCTTCCGTAGATGACAATGCTATTGTGGGCTGTCTACGTGTAGCCCACGAACATGCACCCCCTTGTAATAAAAATACGTAGCCTGTTGTGGAGCGGCGTTCATCTTGATCACCTGCCCAGTCAGCGTCGCAATAACCCACCAACTCTTCTTCACCGTTTTTCTTGAACGTCAATTTTTGTTCGATTGTACCCTTCAGGTAGCGGAGTACTCTTTTAACTGCAACCCAATGTGCCTTTCCGTAGTTACTGTTGAATCGACTTAAAACGCTTACAGCGAACGTGATATCTGGTCGACTAATTTGTGCAGCATATAGAATGCACCCAACTGCTTCCTGATATGGTATTAGCTTCATTTCATCCCGTTTTGCTTTTGACGTTGGACACATATCTTTTGTTAGTTTTTGGTTAGGATCCATTGGTGTACTCACTGCGCTACAATTACTCATGTTGACCCGACACAAAATATTTGCTATATATTGCTGTTGGTCTATTGATATAGATCCATCATTGTTACGCGTGAGGTTCATGCCAAGCACAGTTGTGGCAAGTCCCATATCTTTCATTTTAAAATGGCTAGATAAATCTGCCTTTAACTTTGTGATCATTTTATCGTCACTACCAAAGATAAGTATGTCGTCGACATATACTGCCAGCACAATGATATTTTGGCCTAAATGCTTATAAAAAACAGATTGATCAACATCTAATCGTGTAAACTTAAGTTGCTGCGTCAAAACAGAGCTAAGCTTTAAATTCCATACGCGGCTCGATTGCTTTAGCCCGTACAATGATTTGCGAAGCCGACATACCCTGTTGGTTTTGTCCGCAAAGCACTCCGGCTGGCGCATATAAATTTCTTCATTTAATTCACCTTGCAGAAACGCTGTTACTGCATCCATTTGGTGCACGGCCATAGTAAATTTGACAGCAGTTGCCAACAATAAACGTATAGTCGAATAACGAACTACTGGAGAGTAAGTCTCTTCATAGTCTATACCTCTTATTTGTGAATAACCTTTAATTACAAGTCGCGCCTTGTATCTATCAACAATACCTGCTGAGTTTCTTTTAATTTTGAAAACCCATTTTGAATCAATTGCCTCCCTTCCCGGGGGCAAGTCTGTCAATTCCCATGTTGAATTTTCTAATAAGGCTTTATACTCACATTGCATTGCATCGACCCATTGTTTACTTTCCGCACTGTGTAATGCCTCGTGTACTGTTGTTGGCTCATCAATATCGTTCGCTGCTGCTAGTAAGCTTATATGTGTTTCGTTGCTTTCGTCAGAGTTTTGTGCTGCAAAATCATCGTCATTGCTAGAATCATGTGTTGAATTCCCTGGACAGCTATTGGGTCTATCGTGACTGAATCCATGAAATGACTCGAGTAGGGAAATCTCGTTGCTGTCAGCCGTAATACCCTCACTGAATTCAATATGTGATTCCATCGAAGTGTTACTCATTTCACTATTTGAAGTCGTATTGTTGCCTTCTGCTACCGGTTCATTTTGTTGTTGCTCTTCACGTACGCTGCGCTCTGGATTTGTTGTTACTTTTTGATCTCTATTCACACTGTTGAGCAAGTCTTCATCGTTAAAATCGTCATCACTTGAATCATCGATGTCAGCGTTATCATCACCACAGTGAAAATCATCACTATCATTTTCAATTAATTTGTATGGAGATAAATAATTCATTTGATTTTTCTCTTGTAATATTTTTTGACAGCTATTCTCGAAGAATGTAACGTCGCGACTTATGATGATTTGCTTGGTGTTTCTGTTGTACAATCTATACGCTTTCGACTGTTCGCTGTAACCCAGTAGAACACACTCAACTGATTTTGAGTCTAACTTGCGTCTATTCTCTTTTGGAATGTGTACCATCGCTTTACATCCAAAAACTCTAATCGATGCCAAACTCGGCTTTATTTTTGTCCAGATCTCTTCTGGCGTAATATTTTTCATATCGCGGCATGGAGTGCGATTTAATAAAAATGCTGCTGTTCTTGCTGCCTCTGCCCAATACTGATTTGGCAAACCAGCATCAAAAAGCATACAACGTACTTTCTCGAAAATTGCCCGATTCATTCGCTCGGCAACTCCATTCTGCTCCGGAGTATATGGTGCCGTGAATTGGTGTACAATTCCGTGCTGCGTAGTGAACGCACTAAACATTTTGTTGCAAAACTCTTTGCCGTTGTCAGATCTAATAATTTTGATAGTTGATTTTTGTTGGTTTTCCACCAGCTTCTTGAAGTTAACAAATAACGAAAATACTTCGCTCTTCTTCTTCATCGGGTAGACAAACACTTTTCTGCTGAAATCGTCTACAAACGTTAGTAGGTACTTTGCACCGCCAAATGATGATGTTGAGATCGGCCCACACACATCCGTATGGATAATTTGCAGCAATTCCGTTGCGCGAGTGCCAGCACATTTAAACGATGCTCTTGTTTGTTTTCCCTGTGCGCAAATAGTACATGGATTTAAATCGCCACGCTGTAGATTAAAGCCTTCAACCGAACTTTGAATGCGCTGTAAATTGCCTTCACACGCATGTCCCATTCGTCTATGCCACAAATTTTTGTCGGTCACTGCAGCCAAAGCTGACGCTTTTGGTTTCATCAGGCAATTCAATCGGTACAAATCTCCAACTCGAGGAGCAGTAGCCATGAGATTAAATTTCTCATCAAAAATTCGACAGTTTTTGTTATTAAATACAATCGTTTTACCGTGTTTAGCCATCTGGCTAACCGACATTAGATTTGCACATATGTTCGGAATACATAGCACATCTTTAACAGTTATTTGCGAATCATTAGCACATAAAGCAATTTCCACATCTCCAGCGCACTTCACATCTAAACGTTCATTGTTACCCACAATTATTTGTTTGCATTTCGGTTCGCGCACTTCTTTTAGGTTATGTGCATTGCCTGTCATGTGGGCAGATGCACCAGAATCAATATACCATTCTTCTGAACTCTCGGATTTTGCCAATAATGATGAAGACATCAACAATAAACTATTTGCAGATTTCTTTGTTTTTGAGGGGCACTTGTTTGCGTAATGGCCCTTTTCATTACACTCAAAACAAACTACAGTCGATTTTTTCTTACTCTTCGATATACGCTTTTTGTTATTGTTTTTTGATACCAGCGCCATCGTACTGTCACTAGCAAAATCATGCCGTACTTCCTGAAGAAGATTTGTTCGCACTAAATCTGTAGTGAGCGCTTTACCACTGTTGGCAAGTGCCATTACCATAGGTCGATACTCGTCTGGTAAGCCACTAAGCATTATTTGTGCAACGATGTCGTCAGGGATTTTAGTACCAGATTTATCAAGCTTTTGTTGCGTAGATGACATTTTATTCACATAATCTTCCATGGATGTGCAGTCCGATAGCTCCAGTCGCATCAAATATTTTAATAAATCCATGCGGCGCAACACACCATTGTCCTCGAACGCAGTTTCAAGGGCATCCCATGCGGCTTTCGCTGTCGTGCAGTTTTGTACGTATGTAAAATTCGACGATTCAACAAGTAGTGCAAGTGCTGAAATGGCTTGTAGATTTTTTTCTACATTAGTGTCGGATCCAACGACACATGGCCAATATCCTTTTAGGACAAGAAACGACTTGGCGGCAAATTTCCAAGTGTCATAATTTTGTCTTCCTTTCAAATTTTCTATCTTTTCGATTCCCATTGTAAAGTTACGTGATTTCTCCCCAAAATCACAATTGCAGCATATACTCACGGTATAATTCGATTATACGCCTTCAAAGTATGTGATTTTTACGCCAAAATCACTATTGCGCAATATGAAACTTTTAACAATATTGCTTGCAGATAAAAATCAAAACGTGGTGCCCATAACCTGTTGGAAGATATTTCGGGTAAAAGAAAAGACGTCTTACTTTGTTGAAGGAAGGAGATCAAGAGTCATTTTGACATATAAAAGCAAAGTGACATATATTGATAGCTCTCTATTACATTACAAATCTATTACAACTTACAACATTTTACGTCACTGTAAGAAATCACCTAAGGTAAGTACCTAATTTGGCTATTTGCACTAGTTTTAAGACAATTTGAAGCAATATTCAAATTAATTTGTTAAAATATATTTAACACTGTTTAAAATTATTTTGTAAGTAATATTCTTAACACAGTTAAAAATTTTTTTTTTTTAAGGTAAGTAGCATAGAAAGGTAAGTAGTATAGAACTTTTTTTTTTTAAACACTTGGTAAGTATATCTGTAATTTAATTTATTTTGTTCCTTTTTAGCCACTGCACTGCACAATTAATTTAGCATGTATTTATAGGTTCTTTCACACGCGACCGCGACAGGCAAGTAATTTTTATGTTTTTAATATTATTTTTAATACGTTTATTAATTTAGTTGTATTTTAATTTTGTTTGAATAGCTAAATTTTTTCTTTAAGCCTTTTAGTTAACACTAGAGTACACGCGCCCCTTTTTTTTGCACCAATGCACGCGTGGCCTACTATAGTAGACCATTTTCAAATGGCAATACGCGTGTTTTATAAAAAGTTTAATTGAAACTAATGATGAAAAACGTATTTGTATTTATTTAAAAAAATTTTTCGAACATAAATTTTTTCATAGAAAACAAGAATTATAAATTAAAAGGAATTCACTTCTTTAACAGGAAAAATTAACAAAAAATGCACCTTTGAGATCAATGACTCACATTTTTTTTACAAAATTACTATAAGTACATAAAAGTTTAGTTTTCATAACATTCATTGCACACCACAGTCTGGTGGTCAGGACAAATCCATTTGTTGCAACTCTTGCACCACTTTTTTGTTGATCTATTTCTTGCTCTGGTACAATAGGCACACCGACCAACTCGTCCCATCTTTGTTGTTAAATCGTGCTGTTCTTCTTGAGGTGTACCTAAAAGCATTCCAACTCTGAGTTTTATTTGTCGAGGAAGATTTTCTATAGATGCACGGCGATCCAATTGCGGTTTTATTAAATCGAACGCCAATTCTTGTAAAAAGTTACGCCTTACAATTTTCTCAGGATTGGCATTAATTTGGCTAATTACGAGAGCGTTGATTGCAGCAATGTTCATCAAATCGAAGAATATTGTAAGTGGCCATCTGCGACAGTTTCTAAGGACACTGTATTGTTTGCACATTTTGTCGAGAATGTCAACACCACACTTCGTACGATTATAAAAAGTAATTATTTCAGGTTTCCGTTCTTCGTTTGTATCAGGATCAATAGCTGCATCACTATGCATTGTAGAAAGTAAGTTCACAGCCTTGTTTTTTTTTGGGACGTAGGACACAATAGTCACATCCTTTTGAAAACCAAAGACAGAGTTATTGATTGTTCTTGTTTTAGAAGCTTTGAACTCCTTTGGGATACAAGGTCTATTTGCCTTCATTGTACCCACAACAGTGATTTTCTTATTCAACAGATCTTTAGCCAACGGAAGATTCGTAAAGTAATTATCCATTGTGACATTACAACTAAAGCCGGTAAGTGGCTCCAGCACTCGATAAACAACGTCATTTACCTTGTTAGACTTTTGAAAAGGACCTTCAGGTTGTGCTCCCACATATATCTCAAAGTTATATACATACGGAAATTTGGTATCCACAACCATGAACACCTTTATTCCGAATTTGTCTGGTTTATTTGGCAAATACATTATGAAACCACAGCGGCCTCGAAAGCCAACGAGCTGCTCATCGAGAGTCAAATAATCACTAGGTATATAGTTTCGGTGACAATTTTCGGTGAACAATTCTACTACTTGCCTTATTGGTGCCAATTTGTCAATTTGTCTACGCCGCTCTCTGTCATTGACATCATCAAATCTTAGTGTGCGTATAAGAAATCGGAATCTACTTATGGACATTGTTGCATATACAATTTCCAACCAAGTTCCTCGAGAGTTGTCCCAAAAGTCATTAAGGTTTCGTCGTCCGTTTCGTGACACTCCCATTATATACAGCAATCCCAGAAAAGCTCTAATTTCAATATTATCGGTTCTAGTCCCGATAATGGATCCTTTACGTTCCTAGCGGCAGCACCCTTAGAGCCTGGCGGCCTTACACGAATATTTTGGGCACGAGTTCGAGTAACGGGTGGTATATCTTTACTCCAAACATTACCGTTAGGACATTTGGAATGCCTCTTTGATGTTGTGGCTGCCAATCTAGCCAAGGGAACCTCATCCGAGTCTGAAGAGATAATTGAATCGTTCAATGTGATATTCGCCTCATGAATCAGGGCCTCAAAATCCGGCAAGGGAGCAAATTCATCTTCTTCACTTTCGATTACAGCTTCGTCATAGTCTTCATCGTCTAGCTCCATAAGCCATCTTTCCACCTGTGCAGTATTCATTATGAAATAAGTAAATATCTGAAAAGCAACCAAATTATGAATTAAGTACACGAATACACGCGCGGACTACTATGGTAGGCCTACGATTTTTCCGCTAATCCACAGATGTATGTATACGAGTAGAGAAAACGTACGGTACTGTTTTGACGACAAATTTAATGAAGTAGGCTTTGCTGAAACTGCGTCGCTCTAATATAAACAACTGTTAAATTATCAGGAAAAATGCAACTGTGGTCTACTATAGTAGGCCCCGCGTGCACTCTAGTGTTAAGCACATCACTCAATTTATGTCACTTTACTTATTGTTTTTTTTTTTTTTTCAATTTGCACTATGTCCCTGCTCGGGCGCCATGAAAAATTTACAAATATTTTTTAGTAATAAAACCACTTAATGGTTAATTAGGGGAGCACAAATTTAAACTTAAAAAAAACACTGCCTGTCGAAAACTCGAATAAGAGAAAAACCGCCAATGTCGATTATCCAAAAAGACTGTAATTTTAATTTCGCATTTTTCTTCTTTTTATAATATTTTCTTATATCTAATTTACAGTTTGTCAACTTCCAATTCCAGTAAGCGGTAAGTTCTTCACCTAGTGTACCTATGTACGTACATATGTATGTGTACATATGTACGAGAGAGCGCGACTAAACAACGCATATAAGTATAGTATACTTGTATACACACACCGCGTGCACATAGGTACACTAGGACCTGTAAACATGCATTTACTTACATTTTCAAATATAAGTATAGTATACTTGTATACACACACCGCGTGCACTCATAAATAAAATAAAATAAAATAAAATAAAATCAAATAAAATAAAATAAAATAAAATAAAATAAAATAAAATAAAATAAAATAAAATAAAATAAAATAAAATACAATAAAATAAAATAAAATAAAATAAAATAAAATAAAATAAAATAAAATAAAATAAAATAAAATAATTTGTAAGTTTTGCAAGCTTGAGATCAGAGAAACAATAATTCGTAATGAATTTTAATTGTCAGTTTTTGGGAAAAATTGATAATTGGAGAAATATTACATTGTTAAATCACAGCGATGGATAGGATTACATGTTTCAGAGTTTCCAAGCTCATCATCAGATCCCTTTTCGGACACTGGG
>OX608078.1:1667570-1889689 GCA_951509765.1 Sphenella marginata
TATCGGACGATATGACTCCCCACGGAAGCTGGCTTTCCAGGCTTTAGTTGTGGGACCGCCTGTGGACGTAGTAGAAACAGTGAAAATAAAATGGATAAAAGGTAAAAAGTATGAAAATATATAAATAAAAATGAACAAATACAAGTATTATATTGAAAAAATAATAAAATCTGTATTGTAGACCAAAAATTGTGAGCATCAAAAGTCAACTTGCCAGACTGGTGCAGTTAATGCAGGAGAATACAGACCTGGCGAAAGATATTTGTGTAAAGAGCCAAGCAATGGCGTGATGGGAAGCTATAGCTGCAGAACTTAATAGCTTGGGACCACGATCACGTTCATGGGAAAAGTGGCTCACGGTAAAAAGTGCGTATTATTATTGATAAATCAATATAAACATATTTCATTGCAGGTGTGGACAGATTTGAAAAGTAAAACAAAGAAGAAATGTTCACAAAACAGAGCCGAATTCCAAGCAACTGGTGGGGGGGCCAAATACTCTTCATACCTTTACGCGTAAATGTATACGGCGATGGAGGAAGCAATAATTGGTTTTCTAAGCATTGAAGAAATAGGAAGTACCAGCAGATCACACACAGAGCAGAGGAACGGTTATACTTCGACGGATACTAAAGAGCCCGAAAACTTGCGTCAGGATATACCTGAAGTCAATGAAAACAGTCGCAAAACAAAGGCCCAAAGCAGAGGAGGGTACCGCTTTTAAAAAGGCAAATGAACGTTGTTGAGAATTAAAGTCCCTTACCTCTGGTGGGGGGAAACTAAAATCTTTAATAAAAAGAAAAGCTTGATCGCGTTGCTGGTTGAGAATTTATTATGGTTCTGCCTCTTAAACTATTTTACATTTGCTTATATACTAAGTCTTAAAGTTATGTTCCTTAATCTAACTATACATGTACGTGTGTTTATGTAAAAGGGACTAATTTTAATGTTAGCCTAAGTACTTTTTATCTATTGTTTTGCTGTGTCTAATCACCGATCGTCTGGGCGATCGATTGTCTAGACTGTTTCAAGGGCATTGCTTAAATATTAGGACAAGATAAGAAACCATCTGTTTTGTATGGTTGCTTATACTTTCCTTCTAGTGGACTGTATGTGTGTACATATGTGTGTGTATATATTAATAGGCTAACATTTTTTCCATACAATCAATTGCCAGAGTGTATCTCATAAAAAAATGCATAATTCCAATTATTATATATTTTAATATGTTTTCATGGGCCAGGAGCTTTGTATAGGCATATTTGTAAGTTTTTGCAAGCTCGAGACCAGAGAAAACAATAATTCGTAATGAATTTTAATTGTCAGTTTTTGGGAAAAATTGATAATTGGAGAAAAATTACAAAGGAAAAATCAACAGCGATGGATAGGATTACATGTTTCAGAGTTTCCAGGCTCATCATCAGATCCCTTTTCGGACACTGGGATGCGAAATATTATATTTATCAAGAAATACTTCATTAATTTGTAATAATTCATAAAAGTTTTCACCAAAACCCAAAACTGTTAACTACAGTATCTGACTGGATTATTGTACATACAGCAGTGGCGCAGGTGGTGAGCGTGCCGGCTGTTATGCGTGCGTTCGTAGGTTCGAGCACGTGTTCAGGGCAGGTAAATTTTTTTTTTTTTTTACTAAATTGAATCTGCCTTAAAACATACGAAAACTTTTTATCATATTTTTTTTTTTAAATTTATTATATTTGTAACCCAATATTTCAATATTTTTCTGTTTATGACATCTATCTTGAAAAATCTAAAAAAAACAGTCGACATATAACCCAATATTTCAATATTTTTCTGTTTATGACATCTATCTTGGAGTGAAAAAACCAAATTTTTTGAAAAAATGCTAAAAAATTATTTCAATTTATCAATATATATTTTTTAAGAAATATATCATGTATATACAAAAAGTAAAAACACAGTATAACCCAATATTTCAATATTTTTCTGTTTATGACATCTATATATATTTTTTAAGAAATATATCATATTTAATATACAAAAACTGAAAACACAGTTTGTAGGTTCTTCAATTTTATATTCATGAAATAGTTTGAAATCGCGTTAATTTTCCTAAAGACATCAACTATTTTCTTCCTAAAAATTTTAATTTGTAAAAGAGTCGACATATAACCGGAATCCTTACATATTTAGACTAATTGGGCCAGTTAAGATATGTGTTTTCAATATTTCCGAGTTGAATTTGACGAAAGAAACCAGAAAACCATCATATGTGTAAGTTGTAATATTCTCCCGCTAAACGGACTTCAAAAAATCCACAACTAAAGGAAAAATTGAGAAAACAGTCTGTATCACCAAAAAAAAAAACACTATTTGGAAACCGGCTAATATTAAGAAGTTAACGGAACCTCAAAATTATCTTTCATTCGTTTCAATCCATATGGCCAATTTTGTTCGATATGGCATCATTCTATGTGACCATTATCTATTTATTAATAGGCTAACATTTTTTCCATACAATCAATTGCCAGAGTGTATCTCATAAAAAAATGCATAATTCCAATTATTATATATTTTGATATGTTTTCATGGGCCAGGAGCTTTGCATAGGCATATTATATATATATATTATCAAGAAATGCTTCATTAATTTGTAATAATTCATCAAAGTTTTCACCAAAACCTGTTAACTACAGTATCTGACTTTTTTGTTATACATACAGCAGTGGCGCAGGTAGTGAGCGTGCCGCCTATGATGCGTGCGTTCGTAGGTTCAAGGACGTGTTTAGGGCAGGTTAAGTTTATTTTTTTTTTTACTAAATTGAATTTGCCTTAAAATATACGAAAACTTTTTATTATATTTTTTTTTTAAATTTATTATATTTGTAATCCAATATTTTTCTGTTTATTATGTTTATGACATCTATCTTGGAGTGAAAAACCCAAATTTTTTGAAAAAACATAAAAAATTATTCCAATTTATCAATATTTATCAATTTACATTTTTTTAAGAAATATATCATATTTAATATGGAAAAAGTAAAAACACAGTTTTTAGCTTCTTGAATTTTATATTTTCGAAACAATTAGAAATCGCGTTAATTTTCATAAAGACATCAACTATTTTCTTCCTAAAAATTTTTATTTGTAAAAGAGTCGACATATAACCCAATATTTCAATATTTTTCTGTTTATGACATCCATCTTCGAGTGAAAAAACCAATTTTTTTGAAAAAAAAAGCTAAAAAATTATTTCAAATTGTCAATATATATTTTTTAAGAAATATATCATATTTAATATACAAAAAGTAAAAACGCAGTTTGTAGCTTCTTCAATTTTATATTCACGAAATAGTTTGAAATTGCGTTAATTTTCCTAAAGACATCAACTATTTTCTTCCTAAAAATTTTTATTTACATAAGAGTCGACATATAACCCAATATTTCAATATTTTTCTGTTTATGACATCTATTTTGAAGTGAAAAAACCAAATTTTTTTAAAAAAAAGCTAAAAACTTATTTCAATTTATCAATATATATTTTTTAAGAAATATATCATATTTAATATACAAAAAGTAAAAACGCAGTGTGTAGCTTCTTCAATTTTATATTCATGTAATAGTTTGAAATCGCGTTAATTTTCCTAAAGACTTCAACTATTTTCTTCCTAAAAATTTTAATTTGTAAAAGAGTCGACATATAACCGGAATCCTTACATATTTAGGCTAAATTGGGCCAGTTAGGTTATGTGTTTTCAATATTTCCGAGTTGAATTTGACGAAAAAAACCAGAAAACCATCATATGTCTAAGTTGTAATATTCTCCCGCTAAACGGACTTCAAAAAATCCACAACTAAAGGAAAAATTGAGAAAACAGTCTGTATCACCAAAAAAAAAACACAATTTGGAAACCGTCTAATATTAAGAAGTTAACGGAATCTCAAAATGAACTTTCATTCGTTTCAATCCATATGGAGAATTTTGTTCGATATGGCATCATTCTATGTGACCATTATCTATATATTAATAGGCTAACATTTTTTCCATACAATCAATTGCCATTGTGTATCTCATAAAAAAATGCATAATTCCAATTATTATATATTTTGATATGTTTTAATGGGCCAGAAGCTTTGCATAGGCATATTATATTTATCAAGAAATGCTTCATTAATTTGTAATAATTCATAAAAGTTTCCACCAAAACCCAAAACTGTTAACTACAGTATCTGACTGGTTTATTGTACATACAGCAGTGGCGCAGGTGGTGAGCGTGCCGGCTGTTATGCGTGCGTTCGTAGGTTCGAGCACGTGTTCAGGGCAGGTAAATTTTTTTTTTTTTTTACTAAATTGAATTTGCCTTAAAACATACGAAAACTTTTTATCATATCCCAGTGTCCGAAAAGGGATCTGATGATGAGCCTGGAAACTCTGAAACATGTAATCCTATCCATCGCTGTTGATTTTTCCTTTGTAATTTTTCTCCAATTATCAATTTTTCCCAAAAAAACTGACAATTAAATTCATTACGAATTATTGTTTATCTGGTCTCGAGCTTGCAAAACTTACAAATATGTAAACAAAATAGACCGCAAAATCCAACAACAAAATAAATTGAAACCATAGCACGGGTTTACGTACATATGTAAATATGTACAAACAACAAGACCAACACACATCATAACATATAGACTGCATGTCTTAAGAAATTTTGTGTATACAGTTGGCAAGAACAAACAAAACAAAAGGGAATTAATTGAAGTGGAAACGAATACATTGTGACGTCACAGGGCATCATAGCTTAGTGTTAGAGTTTTCTAACAGCGGCTTTGGTGCAGACACGGGTTCGCATCCCAGTGTCCGAAAAGGGATCTGATGATGAGCCTGGAAACTCTGAAACATGTAATCCTATCCATAGCTGTTGATTTTTCCTTTGTAATTTTTCTCCAATTATCAATTTTTCCCAAAAAACTGACGATTAAATTCATTACGAATTATTGTTTATCTGGTCTCGAGCTTGCAAAACTTACAAATATGTAAACAAAATAGACCGCAAAATCCAACAACAAAATACATTGAAACCATAGCACGGGTTTACGTACATATGTAAATATGTACAAACAACAAGACCAACACACATCATAACATATAGACTGCATGTCTTAAGAAATTTTGTGTATACAGTTGGCAAGAACAAACAAAACAAAAGGGAATTAATTGAAGTGGAAACGAATACATTGTGACGTCACAGGACATCATAGCTTAGTGTTAGAGTTTTCTAACAGCGGCTTTGGTGCAGACACGGGTTCGCATCCCAGTGTCCGAAAAGGGATCTGATGATGAGCCTGGAAACTCTGAAACATGTAATCCTATCCATCGCTGTTGATTTTTCCTTTGTAATTTTTCTCCAATTATCAATTTTTCCCAAAAAACTGACAACTAAATTCATTACGAATTATTGTTTATCTGGTCTCGAGCTTGCAAAACTTACAAATATGTAAACAAAATAGACCGCAAAATCCAACAACAAAATACATTGAAACCATAGCACGGGTTTACGTACATATGTAAATATGTACAAACAACAAGACCAACACACATCATAACATATAGACTGCATGTCTTAAGAAATTTTGTGTATACAGTTGGCAAGAACAAACAAAACAAAAGGGAATTAATTGAAGTGGAAACGAATACATTGTGACGTCACATGGCATCATAGCTTAGTGTTAGAGTTTTCTAACAGCGGCTTTGGTGCAGACACGGGTTCGCATCCCAGTGTCCGAAAAGGGATCTGATGATGAGCCTGTAAACTCTGAAACATGTAATCCTATCCATCGCTGTTGATTTTTCCTTTGTAATTTTTCTCCAATTATAAATTTTTCCCAAAAAACTGACAACTAAATTCATTACGAATTATTGTTTATCTGGTCTCGAGCTTGCAAAACTTACAAATATGTAAACAAAATAGACCGCAAAATCCAACAACAAAATGCATTGAAACCATAGCACGGGTTTACGTACATATGTAAATATGTACAAACAACAAGACCAACACACATCATAACATATAGACTGCATGTCTTAAGAAATTTTGTGTATACAGTTGGCAAGAACAAACAAAACAAAAGTGATTTAATTGAAGTGGAAACGAATACATTGTGACGTCAGAGGGCATCATAGCTTAGTGTTAGAGTTTTCTAATAGCGGCTTTGGTGCAGACACGGGTTCGCATCCCAGTGTCCGAAAAGGGATCTGATGATGAGCCTGGAAACTCTGAAACATGTAATCCTATCCATCGCTGTTGATTTTTCCTTTGTAATTTTTCTCCAATTATCAATTTTTCCCAAAAAACTGACAATTAAATTCATTACGAATTATTGTTTATCTGGTCTCGAGCTTGCAAAACTTACAAATATGTAAACAAAATAGACCGCAAAATCCAACAACAAAATACATTGAAACCATAGCACGGGTTTACGTACATATGTAAATATGTACAAACAACAAGACCAACACACATCATAACATATAGACTGCATGTCTTAAGAAATTTTGTGTATACAGTTGGCAAGAACAAACAAAACAAAAGGGAATTAATTGAAGTGGAAACGAATGCATTGTGACGTCACAGGGCATCATAGCTTAGTGTTAGAGTTTTCTAACAGCGGCTTTGGTGCAGACACGGGTTCGCATCCCAGTGTCCGAAAAGGGATCTGATGATGAGCCTGGAAACTCTGAAACATGTAATCCTATCCATCGCTGTTGATTTTTCCTTTGTAATTTTTCTCCAATTATAAATTTTTCCCAAAAAACTGACAATTAAATTCATTACGAATTATTGTTTATCTGGTCTCGAGCTTGCAAAACTTACAAATATGTAAACAAAATAGACCGCAAAATCCAACAACAAAATACATTGAAACCATAGCACGGGTTTACGGACATATGTAAATATGTACAAACAACAAGACCAACACACATCATAACATATAGACTGCATGTCTTAAGAAATTTTGTGTATACAGTTGGCAAGAACAAACAAAACAAAAGGGAATTAATTGAAGTGGAAACGAATACATTGTGACGTCACAGGGCATCATAGCTTAGTGTTAGAGTTTTCTAACAGCGGCTTTGGTGCAGACACGGGTTCGCATCCCAGTGTCCGAAAAGGGATCTGATGATGAGCCTGGAAACTCTGAAACATGTAATCCTATCCATCGCTGTTGATTTTTCCTTTGTAATTTTTCTCCAATTATCAATTTTTCCCAAAAAACTGACAATTAAATTCATTACGAATTATTGTTTATCTGGTCTCGAGCTTGCAAAACTTACAAATATGTAAACAAAATAGACCGCAAAATCCAACAACAAAATACATTGAAACCATAGCACGGGTTTACGTACATATGTAAATATGTACAAACAACAAGACCAACACACATCATAACATATAGACTGCATGTCTTAAGAAATTTTGTGTATACAGTTGGCAAGAACAAACAAAACAAAAGGGAATTAATTGAAGTGGAAACGAATACATTGTGACGTCACAGGACATCATAGCTTAGTGTTAGAGTTTTCTAACAGCGGCTTTGGTGCAGACACGGGTTCGCATCCCAGTGTCCGAAAAGGGATCTGATGATGACCCTGGAAACTCTGAAACATGTAATCCTATCCATCGCTGTTGATTTTTCCTTTGTAATTTTTCTCCAATTATCAATTTTTCCCAAAAACTGACAACTAAATTCATTACGAATTATTGTTTATCTGGTCTCGAGCTTGCAAAACTTACAAATATGTAAACAAAATAGACCGCAAAATCCAACAACAAAATACATTGAAACCATAGCACGGGTTTACGTACATATGTAAATATGTACAAACATCAAGACCAACACACATCATAACATATAGACTGCATGTCTTAAGAAATTTTGTGTATACAGTTGGCAAGAACAAACAAAACAAAAGGGAATTAATTGAAGTGGAAACGAATACATTGTGACGTCACAGGACATCACAGCTTAGTGTTAGAGTTTTCTAACAGCGGCTTTGGTGCAGACACGGGTTCGCATCCCAGTGTCCGAAAAGGGATCTGATGATGAGCCTGGAAACTCTGAAACATGTAATCCTATCCATCGCTGTTGATTTTTCCTTTGTAATTTTTCTCCAATTATCAATTTTTCCCAAAAAACTGACAACTAAATTCATTACGAATTATTGTTTATCTGGTCTCGAGCTTGCAAAACTTACAAATATGTAAACAAAATAGACCGCAAAATCCAACAACAAAATGCATTGAAACCATAGCACGGGTTTACGTACATATGTAAATATGTACAAACAACAAGACCAACACACATCATAACATATAGACTGCATGTCTTAAGAAATTTTGTGTATACAGTTGGCAAGAACAAACAAAACAAAAGTGATTTAATTGAAGTGGAAACGAATACATTGTGACGTCACAGGGCATCATAGCTTAGTGTTAGAGTTTTCTAATAGCGGCTTTGGTGCAGACACGGGTTCGCATCCCAGTGTCCGAAAAGGGATCTGATGATGAGCCTGGAAACTCTGAAACATGTAATCCTATCCATCGCTGTTGATTTTTCCTTTGTAATTTTTCTCCAATTATAAATTTTTCCCAAAAAACTGACAATTAAATTCATTACGAATTATTGTTTATCTGGTCTCGAGCTTGCAAAACTTACAAATATGTAAACAAAATAGACCGCAAAATCCAACAACAAAATACATTGAAACCATAGCACGGGTTTACGGACATATGTAAATATGTACAAACAACAAGACCAACACACATCATAACATATAGACTGCATGTCTTAAGAAATTTTGTGTATACAGTTGGCAAGAACAAACAAAACAAAAGGGAATTAATTGAAGTGGAAACGAATACATTGTGACGTCACAGGGCATCATAGCTTAGTGTTAGAGTTTTCTAACAGCGGCTTTGGTGCAGACACGGGTTCGCATCCCAGTGTCCGAAAAGGGATCTGATGATGAGCCTGGAAACTCTGAAACATGTAATCCTATCCATCGCTGTTGATTTTTCCTTTGTAATTTTTCTCCAATTATCAATTTTTCCCAAAAAACTGACAATTAAATTCATTACGAATTATTGTTTATCTGGTCTCGAGCTTGCAAAACTTACAAATATCTAAACAAAATAGACCGCAAAATCCAACAACAAAATTTTTTTTTTTAATTTATTATATTTTGTTTAGGCCATCGGCCTAAATATATCGGTCGTCCCTCGTAGACTTATTCAAAAATGAAAGTGCACTCAGGTTCGTACCGATAACTGCGCGCTCCTTTCGAACCTAACGAAAGTAAGCATTCGCCGGGGGTACGAGCCGAAAACAAAATATAAGCCTTTCTTTTTTTGCATCGACCGTCAACCAAGTCACCAGCAGCCAAACCAGGTAAATACACTGTCCATCCATTTTCCATTTTCCACTGTTCACTTTATTTATTCATTTTATTCATACCATCCAATAAACCAATTTGTAATTAATTAATTTGAAAACTCAGTGTTTACTTTTTGCACTAACTCGCCACATACTTCTTTTTCTTCTTCTTCCATCTATGCATTATTACGTGCGAGCGCGCCCTCCATTGCGACGTCTCCGCCCGTAACATTGGTCCATCTCACCAGGAATATTTAAATTGAAATTTTGAACCAGAATTATTTGGCAAAACCAACACGGAACACAATTAACATTAATCACAATTTTCTAATTACCAAAGCAGCGATCATCTATCAGCCAAAACAACACCACATATAACTATACATCTGAACGAGTACACAGCGAGTAACATATACACATACAGTCCACTACACACATCATCGTGCATCACATCATCGTGCATCACATCACCACATCATATCACAACATCATATACAGACAGTCCATTTAGATCTCATCACATCACATTTACAAATATCACAAGGTACGTTGGTTTTTTGTTTGGTTCATGCACCACCTTTTTTTTTTTTTTTCAACATACGTCAAAACGTATACGTGAGTTTTGTGATTGTTTTATAGAAAACAAAGCAAGTGAAAAGTTCGTGTTCACGTGGGCACACTTTCGCCTTTTGACTATCGGTTAAGTCCCCCGCCAGTGGTAAGACTTATCCGACACAGCTCAAGGCAGGCAGTCAGTGAATTTTTTTTATTTTTTTTTACAAACACATCACTGCACTGAACATTCCTTCATTTGCCACATACAGTGGAAACTCTTTATTACATACATCGTTTTTTTCTAATTTTCACTTGGTTGATGCTTTTTTATAGAGTTATCACAAAATTCGCGATATTGATCGCTCCACAACTCTGAATAATTATATAGCGAACACTCCCTTTTTTGGGTTGTTTAATACGTCGTCATATACACAAATATATATTCACTCTTGTGTGGCTTGTTTTTTATAATAATATACCTATTTATAAATTGTATCGAAATAATATTCAATAAACAATTCACACGTTTTCATATATATTTGAAAAAAAAACCCAATTGCGTTCACATTTTTTTTGGTTTTGGATATCACGATATTTTGGTTTGGCTATTCAGGGAATTATATTCACGATTTATTTCCCACAAGCACATTAAATCTGTACCGAGATTTCTATCTGTGCAACTTTCACTATCACTTTTTAATTCACAATTTTAAGGACACATTAAATCGGCATACAGATTTCTATCTGTGTCACTCGCACATACATAGCTTCACTTTAGTTTCCAAGCAATCGACTTCTGAGTCAGCAACTTCCATTCTCTGTTTCCTTAAAGAGACAAAATATTTAAATTAATTAAGAAAATGGAGACATACATACGACTCTCCGACTGCATTGTTACATTCGAGCAAGACTTTGGTGATATACAGGTCGAAGAATCAGACAAATACACCCTTGCAATACAGCAAGAGGAGTTGAAGTCATTGTGGAAGAAGAGCAAGACGGCTTATGAAAGCCTCCTCAGTTCCACAGACCTGTCCAAAGAAGACTTGCAGTCTTTACGGCAAAAAAATAAAACATGTTTAGCATGTTACGCGAAATGCATGGCAGCTATTAATGCTGAGGTTGAAAGACTATCCGTACCTGCCACACCTGCCCCTAAAGTCGCTGAATCTTCCAGCAGAGAAAATAATATTCGCCTCCCTCCGTGCGACACCGAGGTGTTCAAGGGTGAATACCTTTCTTGGCCAACCTTTAGGGACTTGTTCACGGCCATATATATATTAAACAAACGCCTTACGCCGGCTGAAAAGTTATATCACCTCAACCAAAAAACTGAAGGGGAGGCAAAAGAAATTGTGCGCAGGTGTCCATTGACCAATGAAGGTTTTACAACGGCCTGGAAAAATCTGAGTGACAGGTACGAAAACAAACGTATCCTAGTCAATACTCAGTTAAAATCATTATTTAGTTTGACGGCAGTCGATAATGAATGCGGAACGTCAATTAAAAAGTTGCAGCGAGATATTAACAATTGCATCTCGTCACTACAATGTCATCAAATTGACATTTCGAATTGGGATGCGATAATAACTTACTTATGCTCCACGAAACTCCCGGAATGCACTCTGGCTTTATGGGAACAAACCCTAGAAAACAAAACAGAGATTCCAAAATGGGAGGATATGGACAAATTCCTGTCCAATCGGTTCCAAACGTTGGAAACCGTCTCTGACCTCCGGGGTAGCAAACCATCCAAAGCACCCAGGAGTCAAAATAATGCACGGGATGCGCCTGCGAAACTTGGAGTATACCAAGCCAGCGTCCCAAAAACTTCATGTAAAATGTGCAACAGTAAAGAGCACAAATTACGAAACTGTCCGAAATTCCGCGGACTAACAATTGCAAACAGAATAGCCTACATCAAAACCAACAATTGTTGCTTGAACTGCCTGTCGGCAGGACACACAGTGACACGATGCACAAGTTCATTTAACTGCAGCTCGTGTCACGCGAGGCACAACACCTTACTCCACTTGGCAACAGCTCAGCCAAAAGCAACTAACCAGAGGTGGCGTCAAAATACGTCAGATGATAGGCCCTCAACATCACAGCAGGCGCGAGACAGTCTGGAATCTGAAAAGAGGAAAGATATTAGTAATGTCTCGTCTTGTCATGCTAATACAACTAAGGGGGTATTATTAGGCACGGCCCGGGTTAAAATACACCATAATGGGGTCGACTTTTCTGCTAGAGCCCTAATTGAATCCGGTTCAGAATGCTCATTCATAACAGAAAGACTGAAGCGTAGAATTAACCTCCCATCAAAACGCTTGCACGTACAAGTTTCCGGGATAAACGCTGTCAGCACAGGTGAACGAGTCATGCTCCATTCAGTTAGGCTCCTTAACACAGTGGTCTTAGTCCTACCCCAATTAACGGGGGATCTTCCTACTTGCCAAGTGAGCGCAATGACACGGCAGGCATTCCCTGATCTAATTCTGGCGGATAAGAGGTTCTTCATTAATGAACCAGTCGACCTCATCCTAGGAGGCGACATTTACCCCCAAATTATCCTCGACGGTATACGCAAAAACGTTCTTAACACGCTTCTTGCACAAGAAACCGTATTCGGTTGGATCTTAACCGGTAGTGCAGATACACCCCAACCAACCAACACACGGGTATCATTTTTCAACGAAGTAAACCTGGACAAGCAGTTAACCGCTTTCTGGGAGTTGGAGGATGTCCCTAAGAAAAGGGCACTAAATGAAGACAACGCCTATTGCGAGGCACTTTTCAAGGCCACTACGGAACGGAACTCCGATGGGAAATATATCGTCGCCCTTCCATTTAAAGAGGATTTCCCTAACAACATTTGCTTAGGGCCTTCTCTAAAGGGCGTTTGCTCCCAATTCTATAGAAATGAGACGCGCCTAGCGAAGACTCCGACCTTACAAACCGAGTATAATCGAGTTTTAGCAGAGTATGAGACGTTAGGACATATGTCAAGGGTTCCCGCTTTCATACCACCCCATTCCACAGATTGCTACTTCCTACCCCATCATGCGGTTATAAAAGAAGAAAGCACTACAACAAAGGTCCGGGTGGTATTCAATGCTTCGTGTCCTACTGCTAATGGCACAAGCTTAAATGACGTACTTCATACAGGCCCAGTTCTTCAGGCCGATCTGACCATTCTGCTTCTTCGATGGCGATTTTTCAAGTATGTTTTCAATAGCGATATTGAGAAAATGTACCGCCAGATATGGGTAAAACCAATCAGACACAGTTCCAAAGAATAGTTTTTCGACCCAACCCAGGGGATCCCATACGCGTCTATGAATTACGGACAGTTACATTCGGAGTCAACTGCGCCCCGTACTTGGCGATACGAACCCTTCATCAACTCGCTGACGACGTTGAGTCCTCGTCACCAACGGCAGCAGATATTCTTCGGACAGGCATGTACGTCGACGACGTGCTTGCAGGGGGACATAGCATAGAGTCCGCAATCCAAGCTCGCGATGAAATCTCGCACGCATTGCAATCAGCGGGATTTTCCCTCCGAAAATGGACGTCGAACTGCAGCAAAATATTGCAAGGCATACCCAAACCTCATCGTCTACATGAGGACTTCCTGGAGTTCGAGGATTCAAGTACGGTTAAAACCCTCGGGATCCGTTGGAACGCGCATTCAGACTCCTTCTACTTCACGGCAAAACCCATCGAAAATAGGGAGACGATAACAAAAAGGGCAATCCTTTCAGCCATCGCCAAACTGTTCGATCCACTAGGCTGGCTGGCACCGGTAGTCATAGTAGCCAAAATTCTTATGCAAAACATATGGCTAGAGGGGACTGACTGGGACGAAAAGGTGTCTGCACAAACCCTAGATCGGTGGATAAGCTTCACACAGGATTACGACGAAATCAATAACATTAGAATCCCGAGATGGGTGCATTTACACGGGTTCTGCGATGCATCAGAAAAAGCCTACGCAGCTACAATCTTTTTACGAGCCAAGGTAAGGGATCAGAACTACGTCCATTTATTAAAGGCCAAAACAAGAGTGGCTCCTGTTAAAACGATATCACTACCCCGATTAGAGTTATGCGGGGCAGTCTTACTGGCCGAAACAATAGAATCGGTTCGCGAAAACCTCAACTTAGGCAATTTCAATACTTATCTATGGACCGATTCAACGATCGTTCTGGCTGGGATCAGAAAACCACCATGCTCGTGGTCAACATTCGTGGCTCACAGAGTAACAAAGATTGTGGAAAAGGTGGGACATCAAATCTGGCGACATGTGGACTCTGCATCAAACCCAGCAGACATGGCCAGCCGAGGACTATCCGCGAAGGATATAGTGAACAACACATTGTGGTGGCAGGGACCTTCTTGGCTACAAGAAGACAAGACAAAATGGCCAACTCAAGAAAAATATTATGGTACAAACATCGAAGAAAAGAGAGTACAAGTGCACACAACTAAGCAAATGCACAATAACGAGGACATTCTCGAAAGGTTTTCTAGTTTTTCAAGGGCTTTGAGGGTTATATCATACATTTTGAGGTTCTCTCAAAGAACTAATCCCAAGACAAAATCTTCTTTCAAGGCGGAGTCATACCTCATTTCGCCCGACGAAATTAAGGCTACGACTCGACGTCTTATCAAATTATATCAACAGAAACATTATTCTGAAGAGCTAAGGGATTTAAAAACCGGTAAACCCATTGGGACAAAAAGTGAAGTCCTTTCTCTCAACCCCTTCGTTGACAGCCATGACATACTGAGAGTGGGCGGTCGTCTGTCTGCGTCCCTGGATCTCGCCTTCAATGAACGCCATCCAGTAACTCTCCCGTACTACTGTCAGTTTACGCGTCTTCTCGTCCAATTTATCCATCAAATATCCCTCCACGGCGAAAACCAGCTCATTTTGCGCCTCCTCCGTACGCAATATTGGATCCCACGGGTCAAGAATATGATCCCGTCCACCATCCACAATTGCAAAGCGTGCACAATCTACCGTAAGCGAGCCCAAACCCAACTAATGGGGAACCTCCCTCCAGAACGCACCACCTTCTCACGCGCATTCACGAATACCGGGGTAGATTTCGCCGGACCATTTGATATTAAATCCTACAGTGGAAGAGGGTGTCGTCTATCAAAGGGCTACGTTTGCCTCTTTGTCTGTTTCACGACCAAAGCTATTCACTTAGAAGCCACTAGCGACCTTAGTACCGCAGCGTTTCTAGCAGCGTTCGACAGATTTGTTGCGAGACGAGGATGTCCAAAGAACATCTACTCCGACAATGGAACTAACTTTGTCGGAGCCTCTCGAGCCCTCCGCTCAGAGGTCCATGCATTTCTGTCGGACGCTCGCAATCAAACCCTGTCCAAATACCACCATCAGATCCTGACCTAGCACTTCATACCAGCAGGCGCTCCTCATGTGGGGGGACTGTGGGAAGCAGGGGTAAAAAGTTTCAAAACCCACTTCAAAAAGATCGCATCAGATCATAAATTTACCCTGGAAGAGTTTAGTACCCTACTGTGTCGCATCGAGTCTTGCCTCAACTCTCGACCACTTAGTCCATCGTCCAACGAGTCATCGAACTTGGAGACCCTCACGCCCGGACATTTCCTCGTTGGAGGACATCTATTAGCCCCACCGGAGATTGACGTTAGCGAGAATCGCTCATCACTCGTCAACCCATGGGAAAAGCTGAAGGCCCTGCATCAGACGTTTTGCAAACGCTGGAAAACGGAATACCTCACAGAACTGCAAAAGCGCGTTAAGTGGAAACAGCCCCAATCCAACATGAAACAAGGGGACCTAGTCGTTCTAAAGGAGGACAACCTGCCTCCCAACGAATGGAGGCTAGGACGAGTCGCTCAGTTACATCATGGACCAGATAACCGAGTCCGAGTCGTGGTACTTGATACCGCGAGGGGGCAGACTACCAGACCAATCACGAAATTGGTCCTACTACCATCCGGAAACGATGGCGAAAACTAGTCCTATTCCACTTCTCAATCTCCCTAATTCCACTTCTAATTACTTAACGAACTAGGGAGGTCATAGTTTAGTCGAAGCGACTTAACAAAAAGTCAGTCCGACATTTCACAATAAAATCAATGCACTCGCTCAGACGGAACAAGGCCAACAGAAAGCCTATCGCAGACGGACGAACCGATCTGCCACATACGTTGATAATTTTGCGACAATTAGCCGCAAATCACCAAAACATCGCACCCACCACAAGACACCAAGAGTACGCCCAAGAGTCCTAAAGGAGCAATAAACGAAAACCCCTTTTTCTCATCGACATCAACAGGTTGAGGTACTGGAGACTTACAAAATTCAACAAAATGAAGAATTTTGGCTCTAAAAATACCGTGTTATTAACTTAAGAGTCTTACAAAATTCAACAAAATGAAAAATTTTGGCTCCTGAAATACACCTTCGCGACTTCGAAATCGAAGATTTTTAAATAAACTTTGGAAAACAATCTAGGAATCGAAGAGGGAAAAACCATGCCCTGATACGTAAGTTTTAGCCATTTCATCAAAAGAAATAGACCCCACGACTACATATATTCCACCCAATAATAATGGAACCAGTTGCGTTTATTTCTGTCATATATACATGTATGTATATGGGTCTATTGAGACGTAATACATCTTGTAAATAAACAGAATTGGGCTACTTTATGTAATATCTATGGTGCCAAATTCGGGACACGGGTGTCAGTTTTACAAGGCACACCCTCACACAACAGAAACAAATACCGTGAAGTCTTTGCAGGCAATATTGCCCAATAAACAAAGAAGTAAGCTAGTTTATTAAACAATACTTTCCAAGCTTAAAAAGTAAATGTTTTCCAAATGAGGATGTAACAAAAAATTACACAAACGCTTAGATATGTTTCTCCTATGGTGTGGTAGCCTTGGAGAAATAACTTGAGGTAAACCCTCAGAGAGGTGAAAAATGTCTGTTTTCAAAAATAATGTTTTAAATCTTATATTGATATGTATTTTGTTATATGGACATCGTGGTCTGACGGCCACACAGAAGGACCTAGGTTCGACTCCCCCTACAGGCAACATGAGAAATTATTTGAAAAGGTTCTCTAAAACGGGTGCCATGAAAGGCTTTTCAGAAGAAATTTACATATTTGCCTGGCAGAAGCAGACTGTATAAAAAATTGCAAGCAGAACACCAAAAATCTCCTCTTGCACCAGTAAGAATTTATTATAAATCGCAATATTTCAATAATTCATTTAAAAAAAAAAAAAAAAGAACTTAAGGAAACGGTCGGGATTCAAACCAGCAACCGTAATATCAAAATCCCACAACATATCACGATACAATTATAATTCAACAATGACAACATATTATAAACAATATAATAAAAAACCTGCACAGAACTCACCCGCAATCACGATACTCTCAAGTACCAAGCCGCCGTGCTTACTGCTGGTAGTCCGAGTTTCTAAATCATCAATGTTCACTGCTCACTGGTTTCAAATCATCCGCTGGTGATTCACTGCCTCCCACTGTCTCCACCGAATACAGGGTCAAACTCATCGTCTATGCGTTTCTTCACAGTCCATACAGCATTGGGATTACCGGGCAGTTCAGACACAGCCATTTCACTTACTTCTAAACCATGGCGCAAATCACGTAATGATGAACGTGGCCTGCGTCCGCATAAAACGTAAAGTTGTGGTGTATCCTCGTTAGGTAAATCAGCTACTTGTGACGAAACAATTGGTGCAAAAGAGGGCATTTCATCAACCATAACGAGATTTTTCAGTGGTCTTGGTGCGAAAAAGAAAGTTTCACCCTCTTCCAGCGGCATGGCAGAGCTGAATTCGGGTTCATCATCGTCGTCACCAAGATGTGCAATTTGATAAAGATAGTGGTTGCCAAATTTGTTTTTGCACTTTTAGACCCCCGGCGCATCAATACAATTTACCACCCGCCCATGCGCCATGCCACAATAGGGCATTAATGTGCGTCACATTTGTGTGCCATGCACCGTTGGGGCATAGAGAATGCTGCCCATTGATGGAGCATATGTTTGGCTGCTCATTGATGGGGCATATAGAAAGCTGCCCATAAAACCTGAAAAATAACAAAGAATTAGAGTCGAATATATGAATAATTTTCATGTGTGTATCCATCGCTGGGCAGCGGCCACCACAGCGAGTGATACACACACGTACATACATGGTTTCAACGCTGCCGAAACGATACAGGATTTCGGCAGCGTAAACTTATACTTACCTCGAAATCCGCCATGTATCCACTGCTTCGTTCACTAATGATCCACCTGCCACCTGAAAAATAAATGAATTACAAATTAATTTAAGAAAAATTATCCACAACAAATTTTACTACTTACCTCGCTACAATTTTTCCATTAATGACATTTCATTCAGGAATGTATGCAGTGCTGAATGAATTAGCGTGGCCACTTCGCGTAACGATCGTTGAAAAAATCCACCACTTTTTCGTAGCGTGCCGTATTGTGCGGGTGGATTGATTTCACTTGGGCCAGGTGAAGTCTTGGCCATTATGAATGTGTACGTCATAAAGTGGGAATAGGCATTTATTAACTTTAAATTATGAAATACGACGTCCGGAAAAATACTTCAATCAACCGTTTATTGAAGGTCTTACTTTTCCACTGGACAATTTAATTAGACTGCAATTTAGAATGGTGTCCCATGAATTGTGCAATAAAAGTGGTACATTTCCACACCCTATGATATATATATTTGTGATCAGGAGAGGTCCCATCCTGAAATAACCGGTATTTCCTATCAATGGGACCCCATTCTAAAATTCCGCGGCAACACGAATGTGCCGTACGCCGTATCATACGGGCGAGAAACACGTCCTCTTGAGCATGATGTTTTATAGGGTTTAACATATCAACAACGACACATACCCATATATATCCTCCGTTTCCACGGCTTTTTTCACTATTTCTGTTTCGCACTTGCGATTTCAGTTACCACAGGCACATTAAATCTGTACCGAGATTTCTATCTGTGCAACTTTTTCACTATTTCTATTTCACACTTGCGATTTCATTTACACAGAAAAATGGAAAATCTCCATTCTCGGGCGGAAGGAAAGTGTCAAAACGTGACAAAGCTGCTATAGGAGAATTTACGCAACAACGAAGCGTACTAGTCTCCGAGTCGTCCAAAATTTAGCAATAACAATTTTGTTTTAAATTTGAATATGCCAAACCGAAATAAAGGAAATGCGCGTTAATTATGTATTCAAGCCACCCAACCGTCCAAAACCCAATTCAACCACCCTAAAGTCGGGTTCAGAGGTGACGTATCGGTAACCTTATAAAACAGCTGATTCGACCAACGTTATGAGAAACAATGTAATCGATTATTGGTGCTACTATCTGTAACGTAACCTTACCGACCAAATGC
The DNA here is from genome assembly GCA_951509765.1 of Sphenella marginata. Lineage (NCBI taxonomy): Eukaryota > Metazoa > Arthropoda > Insecta > Diptera > Tephritidae > Sphenella > Sphenella marginata. Next base: position 1,687,014 of record OX608078.1, read on the forward strand.
ATGTTGGTTTTTCTCTTACGTTAAGGATACGACTACAGCGATACGACTACTGCACCAATGAACCGGCCTTAATAACGGGTTTATATTTTAGAATGACCAGTTTTACTGCCACACGCGCAAAACCCGAGGAGCGGTCCAACAATTTCCCCGTACCATGTCGGCTATGCAGCAACAACCATGGCATACGTTTTTGTCCACAGTACCGCGGTATGTCGGCCGAGGAACGACTACGAGTGATACTTATACACAAGTACTGCCCCAATTGCTTGTCCCCTTTCCACCGACCGGAAATATGTCCAAGTAAGGACCGCTGCCACGAGCCCCACCATACGTCCCTCCACATCGACGACAACAACAACGACAGTACTCGAAAGCCGGCACACATCCTCAACGACGACAGCGACCTATCGGATGATGCCCTTTCCATCGCCGTCACGGAAAATACAAAGTCGTGGGCGGAACAGGTAGCAGAGGAGGAGGAAGAATTGGAAGGCATGAGGGCAGCGGCAACTTCGACGCCACGGCTCGGCGGCTCGGAAACACGTCCTTTCCGACCGCTACTACGACACGAGCAATAGAGGCTGCGCGAACCCGCTACGGCTCGACGTTCGCACAAAGCCACCAAACCACGTCAGGATGGCGCGGAAACACGTCCTTTCCGCCCATCCCCGCGGGCGGCTAAGGTGAATCCTGGTGGCTCGGAAACACGTCCTTTCCGACCATCGCACAGTCTCACTGAGGTCCGTCGGGGTGACGCGGAAACGCGTCCTTTCCGCTCATCACGACGCACATCGGGTCGGACTGCACCTTATCAGGTCCGCGGACCATCAAGCACCACCGCAATGGTTCGCCATACTGCAACGACGACCACTTTTCGCACCGGTCGAGCGGCCAACGCGCCTGCCGCAGCGATCGTTATGCGGTCATTTGTTGCCATTGCACCAACGCCACTAGTGTGCATTGAATCGGGCGGCGCACTACATTTTGTCCGTGCTCTGATCGACCCGTGCTCACCCACCACTGTCGTTGACGGTGAGCTCGCTACCGAGCTCCACCTAGAACGGGTTGGGGGGACACGGCCGATCAGGTGCACACTGGTACTTCGAGGAAAGTACGGGGTGACCAGAAGGGTCACCACCTTGGCTACGGTTCAGGCACGCCACCATCGTCTGAGCCCGGCCGCGAACCTTGACGCGACGATAGCTGCACCCTTCCAGCTTGTGAGGTTGGCAGATCCCCAATTTTTCCGGGCCTCTCCAGTGCGTCTTACGCTAGGCGCCGACGTTTACGCCAGCCTGATGCTCAGCGCCACTCCACCGTCCACCATCAATGGGCTGCTGGCACAGGCCACCATCTTCGGTCTGGTAATTTCGGGGGCCCATCAGCAATGAAAACCAGTCGTATTACACGCTATTGACCAAAAAAAAAAAAAAAACTCAATAATAAGGTGCATTGAACTAGGCAGAACCACGTCCATATACTAACCGTTCTTTTTCATCCACAACAGGGATCAAGCAGAAGACGGCAGAACCAAGGAGATGGCCGAAGGTTCTCCAGAAATTTTAACTAAGAAAAATTTGTTTAATTATACATACACATGTAAAGTGTGCTAATCTCGGCTTGGCTTCCGGTGGCTACCCGCGCTTTGCCTTCCCTATTCAAGGTTGCTCGCCGCAAGGGGCCCGGCATGTTTGGGCCATCGGCCTAAATATATCGGTCGTCCCTCGTAGACTTATTCAAAAATGAAAGTGCACTCAGGTTCGTACCGATAACTGCGCGCCCCTTTCGAACCTAACGAAAGTAAGCATTCGCCGGGGGTACGAGCCGAAAACAAAATATAAGCCTTTCTTTTTTTGCATCGACCGTCAACCAAGTCACCAGCAGCCAAACCAGGTAAATACACTGTCCATCCATTTTCCACTGTTCACTTTATTTATTCATTTTATTCATACCATCCAATAAACCAATTTGTAATTAATTAATTTGAAAACTCAGTGTTTACTTTTTGCACTAACTCGCCACATACTTCTTTTTCTTCTTCTTCCATCTATGCATTATTACGTGCGAGCGCGCCCTCCATTGCGACGTCTCCGCCCGTAACATATTTGTAACTCAATATTTCAATATTTTTCTGTTTATGACATGTATCTTGAAAAATCTAAAAAAAAAGAGTCGACATATAACCCAATATTTCAATATTTTTCTGTTTATGACATCTATCTTGGAGTGAAAAAACCAAATTTTTTGAAAAAAAGCTAAAAAATTATTTCAATTTATCAATATATACTTTTTAAGAAATATATCATATTTAATATACAAAAAGTAAAAACACAGTATAACCCAATATTTCAATATTTTTCTGTTTATGACATCTATATATATTTTTTAAGAAATATATCATATTTAATATACATACAAAAAGTAAAAACACAGTTTGTAGCTGCTTCAACTTTATATTCATGAAATAGTTTGAAATCGCGTTAATTTTCCTAAAGACATCAACTATTTTCTTCCTAAAAATTTTAATTTGTAAAAGAGTCGACATATAACCGGAATCCTTACATATTTAGGCAAATTGGTCCAGTTAAGATGTGTGTTTTCAATATTTCCGAGTTGAATTTGACGAAAGAAACCAGAAAACCATCATATGTGTAAGTTGTAATATTCTCCCGCTAAACGGACTTCAAAAAATCCACAACTAAAGGAAAAATTGAGAAAACAGTCTGTATCACCAAAAAAAAAACACAATTTGGAAACCGGCTAATATTAAGATGTTAATCTCAGATTGAACTTTCATTCGTTTCAATCCATATGTCCAATTTTGTTCGATATGGCATCATTCTATGTGACCATTATATATATTACTAGCAGACCCGGCAGACGTTGTACTGCCTGACCAGTGACTTCCCTAGAAATATATTTTCAAATATTTTTCTATTAATTTTTAACATTCCATTTATTGCAGTGCTTTAGGATATACAATGTTTCCGGTTTTAACGTCTTTGGTATAAACAAATAAATTTTTTGGTTGTCCAACACAAAAAACGGATCTTTTGAACTCAATGGGTATGAAAAAAACCATTATGCGCTGCTGAGCAGATGTATAGTTAGTATTTATTTAATTACATCCTATATATACCACTTAACGCCACTATTATGATTTTATGGAAATCCTATAATACTCTGGATATGTATAAGCGGCAAAAACAAACATAAAAAATTAAGTGCTTTGATTAAGATTTAAGAACGTTAAAATGTCACTAACGCAAATACATTCAGGGATATAACGAATTGAAATATTACTTAGCTTGTGGTCTTGGAACTGCCCAACTTTGGACGTTATTGAAGTACAAACAACGTACTGAATACAAAAAATGTGGGCGTGGCACCGCCCACTTTTCCAAAAATTAATATAGCCTAAATCGTACACAACAATCTTCTGAACCAATCTGGAAAGTTTAGAAGTACAAACAAAACACAAGAATGTGGGCGTGGAGACGACTTCCGAGGTGTCCAGGCAAACCTGGCCCTACATCTCTAAGAAACGGACCGAGTTATTACACTCAAATTCTAGCGTCCTTCTACTCATTTTTCCTTTTTATACGAAGACGGGAAAACCAAATACTACCTTCTTTAGATGTAGGCTTTACAAATTTTCTGTCTTATAATTTTGAAAATCTTTATAACTACATGCCTACAGCATGTTTCGAACCCAGCCACTGTTCCTTTCGATGCAACAGCTCTACCTACTATAGAATAATTGGAGTATCTATATATTAGTAGGCTAACATTTTTTCCATTATTGCCAGAGTGTAAAAAAAAATGCATAACTCCAATTATTATATATTTTGATATGTTTCCGTGGGGCAGGAGCTTTGCATAGGCATATTATATTTAAAAAAAATTTTTCATTAATTTGTAATAATTCTTCAAAGTTTTCACCAAAACCCAAAGCGGTTAAGTACAGTATCTGACTGTTTTGTTGTACATACAGCAGTGGCGCAGGTGGTGAGCGTGCCGGCTATGATGCGTGCATTCGTAGGTTCAAGGACGTGTTCAGGGCAGGTTGAGTTTTTTTTTCTCTTACTAAATTGAATTTGCCTTAAAATATACGAAAACTTTATATTATATTTTTTTTTTTATTTATTATATTTGTAATCCAATATTTTTCTGTTTATTATGTTTATGACATCTATCTTGGAGTGAAGAACCCAAATATTTTTAAAAAATATAAAAAATTATTCCAATTTATCAATATTTATCAATTTATATTTTTTAAGAAATATATCATATTTAATATGGAAAAAGTAAAAATAGAGGTTGTAGCTTCTTCAATTCTATATTTACGAAATAATTAGAAATCGCGTTAATTTTCCTAAAGACATCAACTATTTTCTTCCAAACATTTTTTTTTGTAAAAGAGTCGACATATAACCCAATATTTCAATATTTTTCTGTTTATGACATCTATCTTCGAGTGAAAAAACCATTTTTTTTGAAAAAAAAGCTAAAAAATTATTTTAAATTATCAATATATATTTTTTAAGAAATATATCATATTTAATATACAAAAAGTAAAAACGCAGTTTGTAGCTTCTTCAATTTTATATTCAGGAAATAGTTTGAAATTAATTACGTTAATTTTCTTAAAGACATCAACTATTTTCTTCCTAAAAATTTTAATTTGTAAAAGAGTCGACATATAACCGGAATCCTTACATATTTAGTCTAATTGGGCCAGTTAAGATATGTGTTTTCAATATTTCCGAGTTGAATTTGACGAAAGAAACCAGAAAACCATCATATGTGTAAGTTGTAATATTCTCCCGCTAAACGGACTTCAAAAAATCCACAACTAAAGGAAAAATTGAGAAAACAGTCTGTATCACCAAAAAAAAAAAAACACAATTTGGAAACCGGCTAATATTAAGAAGTTAATCTCAAAATGAACTTTCATTCGTTTCAATCCATATGTCCAATTTTGTTCGATATGGCATCATTCTATGTGACAATTATATATATTATAAGTCTAACTATGTTGTTGGTATATGGCCATGAAATTTAATTTTGTTTATTGAAATATTGACGGAAAATGAAAGGAGTGGTGTGTCTGATGGTGGACTTTCAAACATTACTAAGTACCGTTTTTGCCATCTCCTATTAATGATTACTGGACGGATTTTTTTGGTTAGTTGTCAAATTACCCGTCTTTAGAGTAAACCAGCTTTTATGAAAGCGACTTTCAATAACTCAACTATAAACAATTATTTTCAGCAATAAAAATGTCTCCAATATTTATGCCTCTAGGCATTAGGTACTGGAGAAAAATGCGAACAGAGGATTTAGTAAGTTAAACTAATTTAAGGTGGTCGAATTTCGACCACGGGATATACTAGTTAAAATTACTATTTGATTTATTTAAAGAAAAAGTATTATCATTGCTATGGTGTTATTCGATGGTAGCTTACCTGTTTTCTAATTAAACATAGCTTTACGTAAAGAAAAAATATCTTTGCCCTTGCAAAGAGTAATTTTTTTTCATATTATTTCAATGTATCATAATCTAGCCAGAAAAGGACCATAGATACTTTTTTTTAAATAAAAATGTTATTAAAAACTTTTTTAATTCAAATAAATTTTGGATGAAAACCCATCTTTGCTTGGACGCTTTACCATTCAGTCGTTTGTGCTTAAAGAGCATCAACAGACCACATATTGCTCTCTATTTACTCTATTTTTGTCCTCAGCTAGCACAGCAACAAAAATATGAGCGCGACCGTATACTGATAACAATGCATGTGAATGTAGGGTGGCACACACATATTCACACAAACAAGCAGACGCTCAACTGTTGCTCAGTTCGACTATATGCACGCAATTTGAGTGTTTTATTTTAGCTACGATTGCTTAACTTCGCTGCAAGCAGTGAGAGTATAAAAAGCTACAATTAAAACACTCAATACATCCAGTAACTCAAAATTTATGTATGAGTATTTCGCGCATTTACCCAAAAATGGTTGAAGGCAGGGTTGGGAAATGACATTTCATGAATTGTACTAAGTCCACTCAAAAATCGTACTTTTATCGTTCAAATTGTACTACATTTTTTATACCTTTCATGAACATGAAATGATATTATAACTTTGGTCCGATGTTTGTAAGTGTGAGAAGAAGAAGAGATAGACCCACCATTAAGTATACCGAAATGGTCAGGGCGACGAGCTCAGTTGATTTAGCCATGTCCGTCTGTCCGTCTGTCTGTTTGAACGCAAACTAGTCCCTCAATTTTAGAGATATCTCGATGAAATTTGGTATGGAGCCGCCATTTTGTATTATCTATATATTAATAGGCTAACATTTTTTCCATACAATCAATTGCCAGAGTGTATCTCATAAAAAAATGCATAATTCCAATTATTATATATTTTGATATGTTTTCATGGGCCAGGAGCTTTGTATTTGTAAGTTTTTGCAAGCTCGAGACCAGAGAAAACAATAATTCGTAATGAATTTTAATTTTCAGTTTTTGGGAAAAATTGATAATTGGAGAAAAATTACAAAGGAAAAATCAACAGCGATGGATAGGATTACATGTTTCAGAGTTTCCAGGCTCATCATCAGATCCCTTTTCGGACACTGGGATGCGAAATATTATATTTATCAAGAAATACTTCATTAATTTGTAATAATTCATAAAAGTTTTCACCAAAACCCAAAACTGTTAACTACAGTATCTGACTGGATTATTGTACATACAGCAGTGGCGCAGGTGGTGAGCGTGCCGGCTGTTATGCGTGCGTTCGTAGGTTCGAGCACGTGTTCAGGGCAGGTAAATTTTTTTTTTTTTTTACTAAATTGAATCTGCCTTAAAACATACGAAAACTTTTTATCATATTTTTTTTTTTAAATTTATTATATTTGTAACCCAATATTTCAATATTTTTCTGTTTATGACATCTATCTTGAAAAATCTAAAAAAAACAGTCGACATATAACCCAATATTTCAATATTTTTCTGTTTATGACATCTATCCATAAACAAGTTCTAACAGATCACTGCTCGTATCACAATTACAAATATTTTTTAAATTCATTCCTGGAAAGGCTGTTTTGAACTTCTTAAATAATGAAATTTCAGGACCCGTTAATTCACTGATGAAAAAGCTGATATATATGTATGTATGACAGCGAGCCAAGAACAGAATGTTAAATGCCAAAAAAATGTAATCTATACTACGAGTATTATATAAAATTCAAACTCGAAATTGTGTTAAAGCTAAACAGCCGATCCACTGGCCCGATTTTTTTCTTTCAAATTTTAATATATCATAATCTAGGCAGAATAGGACCATATATACTTCTTTTTAAATAAAAATTTTATTAAAAACTTTTTTAATTCAAATAAATTTTGTATGAAAACCCATCTTTGCTTGGACGCTTTACCATTCAGTCGTTTCTGCTTAGAGAGCATCAACAGACCACATATTGCTCTCTATTTACTCTATTTTTGTACTCAGCTAGCACAGCTACAAAAATTTGAGCGCCACCGTATAACAATGCATGTGAATGTACCCTGTAAAAAACGTTGGAGTATGGGAGTACTCCAACATTTATCCTCATTCATACAAAAAGGTGGTCCAATTTATAAGCCCATGTCCGGCGATTGGATCACCTAATCCATATCGGAGCACCCTGCTGAATAGCCTATGGAACACCTACGTGAGAGTACTTTAAAAATGCTGCCAAAAGATTACACTATAGAGTACTATGCAGTAAAGCGAGAGAGGGAGTATGTGTTCTTTTTGAGGACCACCTACTCCCTCTCTCGCTTTGCTGTTGAATACTCCATAGAGTAATCCGATAGGAGTATTTTGGGAGTACTCTCATGTAGGTGATCTATAGAGTATTCAAAAGCAAAGAAATGGAGTACTCCGAGTCGGATTAGGTGATCCAATTACCGGCCATCGCCATATAAATTGGACCACCTTTTTTATATGAGCGAGGATAAGTGTTGGAGTACTCCGATACTCCTTAGGGAGTACTCTATGGACTATGGAACGGAGTATTTCGGTTTTTTGCAGGGTAGGGTAGCACACATATATTCACCCAAACAAGCAGACGCTCGACGAAATTTGTACGTATGACGGATACGTCGACGCTGACGTACTGTATCTGCTTAAGCCATAAGTTCGCTGCAAGCAGTGGGAGTAAAAAAAGCTACAATTAAAACACTCAATACATCCAGTAACTCAAAATTTATGTATGAGTATTTCGCGCATTTATTCAAAAATGGTTGAAGGCAGGGTAGGGAAATGACATTTCATGAATTGTACTAAATCCACTCAAAAATCTTACTTTTTTCGTTCAAATCTATTGTAGTAAAGTATTGAGCTCTTCCAAGTTTATCTAAAATTGAATCAATATTTGGTAGTGGGTACTTGTCATCCACTGTGACCTCATTTAATTTTCTATAATCCACCACTAATCGATATATTCTTTTTCCGGAATTATCCATTTTCTTAGGTACTACAATAAGTGGGCTAGAATATTTTGATTTACTTTTTCTAATAATGCCTTGTTCCGTCATTTCCTTTATTTACCTCCTAACTTCCTCTTCATGTTGAGGTGGGTATCTGTATAACTTTGAATTAATTTGTTCGTTTGTAGTTGTTCTAATTTCATGTTGCACAGCTGTAGTATTAGTTAGCATCTCCCTCTTTGAATAGTAAATTCTTAAAACGTTTTAAAATTTGAGTAACTGCTGTATGTTCTTCTGGGTTTAAATGATTTAGCTGTATTCCCTCAACTCTGTTAACTGTTGCGTCTAGTGTGCAAACCTCATTAAATGTATGTGGGTTATTTAAAATTAGCGATTCCTTGTTATTAAGGATTAATTTCCCTTCCTCAATTTTTATTATGGCATTTAGGTAATTTAAAATATCAAAACCTATTATGAAATCATAGCTTCTTCCTGATAATGGTGTCATTTTCCACCTTACTCTAGCATTTTTTGGTAAATTAAATTCTTCGGGTGCTTCTGTATGTGCTTCGTATTTAATTGTATCCTTATTCGTTAAGGTACTAAACGTAATTGGATTCTTTAAACTTTTGATTGGAAAATCTTTTATGCCGCTATTTATCAGGCTTAGTGTTGCTCCCGTATCTATTAGAGCTACATATTTTCTTGTATTTATTGTTAACGTTATTTTTGGTAAGGACTCCGAGGCTAATTCATAAAAAAAATTGTATTCACTTCTTCACAGCAATTGTCAGGTTCCCGTCGCTTTGCCTATCCTCATTTAAGGATCTTGGCTATAATTTGGACGATGGTTTCCTGCTCTTTGAGTCCCTATACAAATAACCTCGATGTTATCTATTTCCATCGGTTCTATATTTTGTTTCCTTTGACCTGATCTATTATCCTGTCTTCTTTGAAATGAGTTATTCTCGTTATATTCCTTATTTTTGGGAATGAATGGGGATTCTGTTTAGACTGTCCCGAATTATTAAACCATTTCTTCTGGTCATATGTTTGGGGATTTTGCCTAACTTGACCTGAATTATTTTTGATAGCTTGTCCTTGATTCGCATTGGCATTAGGTTGATGGTAGTTGTTTTTATAATACCTATGATCTGCATTATTTGATCTGTTAGGGTATTGTCTATTATATCTCCTGTCGTCTCTGGCTATTTTTCTATATTCTGGCCTAATACATGCATCCTCAAACCTCCTTCTAGTCAGAAGTCTTAAAATTTCATTTAAATTTGTTTCCTCATAAATTTTGTCAAGTAGCGTTCCCTGAGTAATTTCTTTTATTGTGTTTACTAACAGACTGTCGACGTTTGTCAAGTCTATGTAATGGTCGCCCCTATAATAAACAGTCAGTTCGTCTGCTTTGTATTTAATGTTTTGAACTTCTACAATTAATTCATTCACGATATTTATTTTTAAATTTGATATCATCCTATATATATGGTGAGGCTCTACATTTGGCCTGTATCTTAATTTCAACGTTTCTTTAATTAATTGCCAATTGTCTGGCTTGGGTATATTTATGACTACATCTTTTGCTTGTCCCTGGATAGTTTTATAAAATATTGTACGTACCGCTTCCCGTTTTAATGTCTTGATGTGTACTGTAGATAGGAAGTACTCTACGCTGCTGAAGAAACTATTTATGGTTATATCACCTGTACCTGTGAACGTCTGCAAGTTGTTTATCGCCTTGAATATATATGAGCTCTTCCGGTACTGTCGGTTCCATGACTTTGTTGTTGATTTTGTAGTTCCAAGTATGCGTTTCTGAGTTGTTCAATTTGTTGTTGTCTTCTCGCTAGCTCCTCTACAAGGTCTACTGGGGGCATATGTGATTGGTCTTGAGCCTGTGCCATCCTTACTTCGTCAAATGCTCGCTGTCGGTTGATTCGCTTAATGAATATTGTTGTGTTTTTTTTCTCTAATGATTCAGTGGTGTAAGCTACGTTTTGCGTTCACTACACTGACCTTTTTCACTATTTTCGAGATTTTTTGTTCTTTTGTACTTCAGTGGTTTTAGCAAGGTTTTGCGTTCACTGCACTGTTCTTTACACTTTCAAAAATTCTTGATATTCAGTGGTTTTAGCAAGGTTTTGCGTTCACTGCACTGTTCTTTACACTTTCAAAAATTCTTGATCGTCAGTGGTGTTAACAAGAGTTTGTGTCCACTGCACTGATGTTTTTCACTTTTTAGAATTTTTGTTATTTTGTCTTTTATTGATTATAATTCTGGAGGGTCCGGTCAACTCCTGAGTTGGCTACAGAATCGCAGAATTTATTATGTATATCTTATTAACGAATCTTTATATTTTCTTTTACGGTTCGATCACTGGATTCCAAGTTGTATTGAAATCCTACCGACTGCGCCAAACTTGTACTTTATAGTACAACCGAACTTTTTAAAAAGAAATTAATTTGTTGTAAGCGAGCTGCCGCTTGAAGTGATAACACAAGACTGATTTTATTAATTACTTCTTCTTAAAATGTAACTTAACAATTTTCTTTATACCTATGTATTAAATATGCTTATTTGTTATTGTATTATTAACTAGAAAATGCTTACTTAATATTTTGCTTTATTACATTTACAATTTATTGGTTTCGGCAAGTTTACACTTTTAAATAAATTTAGTTTGAATTTAATAAATAATGCAATGTTGCACTATTACTTTTGAATGGGACCGGAAGTTGGTTTTGATTTTGTTATTGACTGTATAAATTTATCTATATCATCAGAAAATGATATGTATGTACTGGGAGGGTCATTGTCTTTATATGTAACTCGTGTTCAGGGCAGGTAAATTTTTTTTTTTTTTACTAAATTGAATTTGCCTTAAAACATACGAAAACTTTTTATCATATTTTTTTTTTTTAATTTATTATATTTGTAATCCAATATTTCAATATTTTTCTGTTTATGACATCTATCTTGAAAAATCTAAAAAAAAGAGTCGACATATAACCCAATATTTCAACATTTTTCTGTTTATGACATCTATCTTGGAGTGAAAAAACCAAATTTTTTGAAAAAAAGCTAAAAAATTATTTCAATTTATCAATATATATTTTTTAAGAAATATATCATATTTAATGTACTAAAAGTAAAAAGACAGTATAACCCAATATTTCAATATTTTTCTGTTTATGAAATCTATATATATTTTTTAAGAAATATATCATATTTAATATACAAAAATTAAAAACACAGTTTGTAGCTTCTTCAATTTTATATTCATGAAATAGTGTGAAATCGCGTTTTTTTCCTAAAGACATCAACTATATATAAAAATAAGTCCCCGTATATGTACTTCGCCGAACTACTCATAAACGCGTCGTGAGATTTCAACCAAACTTATAAACTACGTAGGCAGTGGTCCATTTATGGTTTATATGAAGTTTCAAGACCCTATGCGACCCGTTTTCCGAGATATCGACCAAAATATGGAGCAGGGGTGACCCTAGAAGGTGTTTACACAATATGGGTATCGAATAAAAGGTGTTGATGAGGGTTTTAACAGGAAGTGGTTCAAAGTCCCATATGGGACCCTGTTTCCGAGATATCGACAAAAATGTGGACCAGGCGTGACTCTAAAAAGTGTTTACACAAATGAAAGGTGTTGATGAGGGTTTTAACAGGAAGGGGTTCAAAGTACAAACCGTCGAGCTGTGCAGACGTGCCTCTTTTTTAGTGCTCCCAAGTCATAGTTTTTCCTTTTATTTGGGCATTTGTGCTTACATATATTCATACATATCTAAAATGCCGTGTTGCTGTGGCCATAGAGTTGACCGTGCTCAGCAGTCAATACAGTGTGCTAGCTGCAGTGAACTTTTCCATCTTCCTTGTGTTCAAATACTTCCAGCTGATTTGGAGTATTATACAAAATCTAACATTTCATTTTTCTGCAAAGCTTGTGAGAGAGCACGTCGAAGCTCTCTTCGTTCGCCACCCCCCGCGCCTATCATAAATTCGGGAAATCATCTCGTCGATTTTGATAACAACTCCAGCTTAGAGTGTCATGCTAATACCAATAATAATAACAACGATCATTGTGTGTGTGGTAGGCAATAACTGGTTTTAAAATTGAGTGCGATTGTTGATGAAAACAAATTTCTGCGTTCTCAAGTGAATGACCTGCATGCGGAGCTGCGCTCTATGCGTGCTTTGTTTTGTGAAAATCATATTGTTGTTGCTAATGGCATTAAAGACTTGAAAGCTGATCTTGCTTTTATTAAATTAAATCTGCCGATGCCCGACTCTCGCTTTCTGTATCTGATGCTGTAAGCAGTTGTAAGTCGCAAGAAGAAGAACAGCAATAATAATAACAATTCACAGATTTTAATCAATAATACTATTGCGGTGAATGTCACCAAACGAAAGAAATCGCCCAATATGGTTGTTGGCTCAAGTTTAAATGCAAATTTGGCGGTTGTGCGACGTGATGATGTTAGACGCATTATATGGTTGCACATTTCGTCTTTTATGAATACGGTTACTGAAGAAAATATTTTGGATTACCTTACCGATCATGCTTCCGTTAACAAAAAAGACTTGATCTGCTTTAAATTAATAAAAAAGGGTGTGGAGCCACACATGTTAAAATGGGTAAATTTTAAGCTTGGCGTGCCTGAAGAGATATCGGACACGGTTTTAAAATCTGAAATCTGGCCGGCGAACGTCACAGTGAAACCTTTTCGTTCCTTTCGTGCAACCCGAGTTGCCTCATGATGCTGCTGCTGTACCTAATTTTAATAATAATTTAAATCTTAAGTTCTTGAATATTTATTTTCAAAATGTATCTGGTCTTCGGTTTAAATGTTCGGCAGTATTTACATTTAGCTCGTTTTTAGACTATGATATTTTCGTTTTGGTAGAATCTTGGCTGAACGATAATTTCTTTAGTAGTGAAATTTTTGATCCAAATCAGTATGACGTCTTCCGTAAGGACCGGGATAGTGTTAAAACGGGTTGCTCCAGAGGAGGGGGTGTTCTCATTGCTGTTCGTAGAAAGTTCCAAGCGGCATTGGTAACACTTGCTAACCCGGATACACTTATTGATCAGCTCTGTGTCTGTGTTCATGGCTCCTCTGGAATTTTGTATTTGTGCGCCTCGTATATTCCTCCGAATAGTGCAGATAGTATATATATTGCACATGCGGATAATGTTCTTTCTCTTTCTTCGAATGTTGTGGGTGACAATCATCTTTGTGTCCTTGGGGATTTCAATTTATGTAACTTAAATTGGTCTCGTATTGAAAACACGGCTGTTTTTATGGCCTCTAATGTCAACTCTTCAGCCGAGATTCATACTATTGACACTTTTTTAAGCGTTGATTTAGTTCAAATCAATGGTCTACGTAATAGGCTAAATAGAATCTTAGACTTAGTGTTTATATCAAACAATGTTAACTCTACTTTATCTGAATGCAATACACCAATCTCACAGGCTGATATGCATCACGTTCCTATTTCTCTCAAACTAGAGTTTTATGAATTTGCAGAACTTTCTGATATCCCTGTAATGGAATTCAACTACACTGCTTGCAATTTCTCTATCTTTAATGATGCTTTGGTTAGCACTGATTGGTTTGATGCCTTCCGTGATAAGGATGTTACTTCATGCTTTCATTATTTTAAAAATATAATTTATAACTTGTGTTTGCAACATGTCCCTATTTTAAAAAAAAGAAAATATAGGACGCCCTGGCATACCAAGAGGCTTAAACATTTAAGGAATCTGAAAAACCAGTTTTTAAAAAAGTTCAATACGACGGGGGAACCTGCGTACCATTCAAAATTTCAATTCTATTTGAAGGAATTCAACTGCCTGAATAAATTCTTATACAGAAACTATATTCTGAGTTTTGAGAACTCATCCTCCAGTTTTCCTTCTTTTAGTGCCTGGGCTCTAAATTTCGGCTTTTTGCGAATATCTGTTACGGATGTTGTGAATGGTATTCAGAAGCTGAAACCTTCAACGAAGACGGACTCAGATGGGCTTTCATCTATACTGCTAAAAAACTGTTTGTGTTTAGCTGAGCTTCTAACAGTTATCTTCAATAGCTCTCTGGCCTCCGGAACGTTTATTGATGACTGGAAGATGACCTCAGTAACGCCAATATTTAAGAGTGGTAATAAAAACGATGTTCGCAATTATAGACCGATCTCGAAGCTCTCTTCTGTTTCTAAGCTTTTCGAAATAATAGTAAACGATAAAATATATTTTGCGGTAAAAGGCCTAATCTCGGACAATCAGCATGGCTTCGTCCCAAATCGCTCCACCGTTATCAACTTGTAAATTTTCAGTGAATACTGCATCTCCGCGTTTCTTAATAGATTGCAAGTTGACACGATTTACACCGATTTCTCAAAGGCTTTCGACAAGGTTTTTCACCGGATACTCCTGGCAAAGCTGGCGGCGCTGGGCTTTCATTCCACATTTTTGCTGTGGATCGAATCTTACCTGTCTAATAGACGTTGTGTAGTTGATGTAAACAATGCCACATCCCGGTCATTTATTGCTTCTTCAGGAGTCCCGCAAGGAAGCATTTTGGGGCCCCTATTCTTCATTTTATTTATTAATGATATTGGCTCTTGCTTTTCTTTCGCGGAGTTCTTATTATACGCTGATGATTTAAAAATTTTTGCCGTCATAACAAGCCCTAGTGATTCTGAAAGGCTACAATTAGACCTTCTTAATTTACAAAACTGGTGCCTCTTAAATCGTTTAACTCTAAACTTAAAAAAATGTTTCCATATAACATTCTCAAAATCTGCTTATAATGTACGTACCTCATATAACATTGCAGGCCATGCCCTAGAATCTGTAGAGGAAATTAAAGACTTAGGTGTATTCTTCGACTAAATTTAGCTTGTCTACCCACGTCAACCATGTAATAGCTCGGTCTTATGCTATGTTGCATTTATTCGCAGAAACTGTTCTGCATTCACAAACCCTCACACTCTCAAGGCACTTTACTGTGCTTTTGTCAGATCGAGGCTGGAATACGCTGCCGTCATTTGGAGACCCTTTCAAGTTGGACCCTCAAAACGTATAGAA
This sequence comes from Sphenella marginata, assembly GCA_951509765.1. Taxonomy (NCBI): domain Eukaryota; kingdom Metazoa; phylum Arthropoda; class Insecta; order Diptera; family Tephritidae; genus Sphenella; species Sphenella marginata. The sequence continues at coordinate 1,702,608 of OX608078.1, forward strand.
AGAGTGCAAAAAGTTTTTTTACGATTTGCTCTCCGATCGCTGAACTTTACGGACCCCTTACCATCATATGAAGCGAGATGCTTATTGATTGAACTCCATACACTTGAAGGTAGAAGATCCATTTTGTCGTGTTGTTTCATAATTGGTATAATCTCCGGGATTGTTGACTGCCCAGCACTTCTAAGCAAAATTCGCTTCAATGTTCCATGCAGGAATTTCAGACAGATTGAAACTTTTAGGATTGGTTTTGATAGAACTATTTATGCCGCAAATGCCCCCATCGTGAGGGCCTGTTCTGATCTCAATTTGTTTTTCAGTTCTACGGGTGTTGATCACACTTCAGGACATGTAAATTTAATTAGTCATTTACGCTAGAATCGCGGGTACATGCACCGGTTACGATTTTTGGTTAGATAATCTTCTGGGTACAAAGTTTCCGGTTACGCTCAGAATCGACACGTTAAGATCTTATTTTTCTTAGTAATATTACTTTTAGTCTGTAAGAATTTTGTAAATTCAAAGACTTAAATTACAAATAAACAAATAAACAAAAGTCCCATATGGGACCCCGTTTCCGAAATATCGACCAAAATGTGGACCAGGCGTGACTCTAAAAAGTGTTTGCTTAATATGGGTACCAAATGAAAGGTGTTGATGAGGGTTTTACCAGGAAGTGGTTCAAAGTCCAATATGGGACCCCATTTCCGAGATATTCACCAAAACGTGGACCAGGTGTGACTCTAAAAAGTGTTTGCACAATATGGAACCAAATGAAAGGTGTTGATGAGGGTTTTAATAGGAAGTGGTTCAAAGTCCAATATGGGACCCCATTTCCGAGATATTCACCAAAATGTCTACTAGGTGTGACTCTAAAAAGTGTTTGCACAATATGGTACCAAATGAAAGGTGTTGATGAGGGTTTTAATAGGAAGTGGTTCAAAGTTCAATATGGGACCCTGTTTCCTAGATGTCGACCAAAATGTGGACCAGGTGGGACCCTAGAAAGAGTTTGGATAATATGGATACCAAATGAAAGGTGTTGACTAAGGTTCCAACAGGGAGTGGTTCAAAGTCCCATATGGGACCCCGTTTCCTAGATATCGACCAAAATGTGGACCAGGTGTGACTCTAAAAAGTGTTTACACAATATGCGTACCAAATGAAAGGTGTTGATGAAGATTTTAACAGGAAGTGGTTCAAAGTCCCATAGCACCCCGTTTCCAAGATATTCACCAAAATGTGGACAAGGTGTGACTCTAAAAATTGTTTGCACAATATGGTACCAAATGAAAGGTGTTGATGAGGATTTTAATAGGAAGTGGTTCAAAGTCCAATATGGGACCCCGTTTCCTAGATGTCGACCAAAATGTGGACAAGGTGTGACCCTAGAAAGGGTTTGGACAATATGGATACCAAAAGAAAGGTGTTGACTAAGGTTCAACAGGGAGTGGTTTGGTACGCTGACGGATGTCGTAGCGTATAAAAGTATAATATATCATTTTGATAATATATCATTTTGACAAGAAAATTAAAAACTTTTTATTTATTGTAGCTTTTGTATCATAAACCTTGGTTAGTATTACCGCGAGGTAAGAAAGCTTTCACTACCCCTCTTCCTCTCAATCAAAATATTTTAACATTTGACAAATTTTTATTTCAAATTTGATTGGGGAAAAAACAATTATGTACATATGTAAATCAAATGAGCATATTTTCGCTTTGAATAATTTTTAATTTAAAAAAAAAGTTTATGTGCTGTGATTATATTACCATATTGGCTATTGAATAATTTGTTATAGAAAAAAATAGTTTATGTGCTGCGGATGTATTATTGGCTAATTAAATCATTTTATATAACCGCTATTTTTTAAAGAAATACAATGAATTGAGAAAATTAGTGGTGTGTTTTCTTTTTAACAGAGGCTCACAATGATCTTAGGTTCATAATGATCCTAGGTATACAATAACAAAAAAACAAAGGCAAAACAACGTTTGCCGGGCTCAGCTAGTTATTTCATAAAAAAAAAAAAAAATGAAATGATAAGTTAATATTGCGAAAACTATCTGGATGAGAACAAAAACAGTGTATGATGCATTTATACCAGATTTTATTGTGATTTTGATTCTGTAAACCTTTTTGCAATTTCTTGACCCGTTCGTGAGATATACGTAATTAAAAGGAGCCTTTTTGGTTTTTCGAATAACGGTAAATTGAAAATATCTTGAAAAAGGTACCATAGAATCAAAAATGAACTCGATTTTCGAAATCAGGGTGTGGTTTTACATTCGGGTTTCATAACGGCGTCTTTGGTACATTGTGGTCGTCGATCAGTGTAATAGGTGGACTGTTGAGTTCATCCAACTTTAATGTTCTCGCGAATTCCTTTAGCTCGAACTTGGTTTTACATTCGGGTTTCATAACGGCGTCTTTGGTACATTGTGGTCGTCGATCAGTGTAATAGGTGGACTGTTGAGTTCACTCAACTTTAATGTTCTCGCGAATTCCTTTAGCTCGAACTTAAGTAGTAAATTATGTCCACTAACCTGTGCTTTATTACAATTTTTTGCAAACTGTAAGTTTGCCGGGCGGTGATGCATTGTACTTTGTCTGATTTAACTGCTGCGCCCACCATTTTCGAGTTTTGTTTGTGCTTCGATTATGTCCAAGGTTTATGGTCCGTCTCTTTTAAACTTTCTCAGTACGTTAAAAGCTTCGTTGGGTATGACACATTTTTTTTTAGAAAAGTGGGCATCCCAAGCCTACATGCTAAGTAATACATAATTCAATTCGTTATATCCCCGAACGAATTAACTTTAAATTAGTGAAATTTTAATGTAGGTATGTTGATGTTGTTGTTGTAGCCCTACATTGCCCTGCTTAGGTGGTCAGTATCTTACCCAGTAGTGTCATCGAACTCTTCTAACGGATATCCTAAAAACCTAGCGGCTTCGACAGGGGTAGACCAGAGGGTAATGGGTGTAAGAAGAGTAGGCTCTGTTGAGCAGACAAAAAGATGGTTAGTGTCATGTGGGGACAGGCCGCATGCCGGACAGACATTCGGCAAGTCGGGGCTAACTCTGGATAAGTAAGAGTTTAAAATATTACAATATTCGGAGCGGAGTTGGGCCAACATCACCCGTGTCTCTCTAGGCAGTTCACGTTCCTCTTCGGCAACGGGTGGAGTTGTTGCCTGAAGAACGGCGTTCGCTGGGAGAGGACTGACACAGGCGTTTACCGACTCTGTGTGGACTAGTATAAGGGCATGTCGGTGTACCTTAGGATCAAACGGCGTGGAAATCAGGTGTCGGATCTCGTCAAAGTGTTTGCGTAGATGGCTCCTTATTGTCCTGGGAGGACGGATTTTCGGAGCATTTTTGGTTCAGAAGATATAAGAAGACATCCAGTGACGGTTCTAAGGGCGGTGCTCTGACAGACATAAAGCTTCGCCAATGTGTGTATCTGCAATCCCGACGACCATATTGGCGTTGTGTAGCTCAGCACTGGCTGACCAATCGCCTTATATGTACGTAGTAACGTTTCATTATCTTTACCCCAAGTGCTGCCAGCTAGAATTCAGAATTTTGTTACACCACCCTGTGGCACCCCTTGTTTAACTATTTTGCGTTTCGATCGAGCGCCTCTGAATTCAACCGACGATTGACGGCCACTCAGATTGTTGCGGTCCAACATTTAAGACATGGGGGAAGGGACGAACCTTCCAAGTCTTTCAATAGTTGCTCATGGTTGACCGTGTCGAAATCTTTGGCCAGGTCAAGCGCAACCAGCACTGTCCTTTGGTTTGGGCGCTTTTGGTTAAGTTCGTCGCTTATCTGAGTGGTGATGGCGTTCAGCACGGTCGTGGTGCTTTGGTTTTTGCGAAAACCATGCTGATGTAGGCGAGCAGCAAATTTGCGGTATAGTAGGGTAGTAAGACCGAGGAGTGATATCGGACGATATGACTCCCCACGGAAGCTGGCTTGCCAGGCTTTAGTTGTGGGACCACCTGTGGACGTAGCCGAAAAAGTGAAAATAAAATGGATAAAAGGTAAAAAGTATGAAAATATATAAATAAAAATGAACAAATACAAGTATTATATATTTGTAAGTTTTGCAAGCTCGAGACACAGAGAAACAATAATTCGTAATGAATTTTAATTGTCAGTTTTTGGGAAAAATTGATTGTTGGCAAGAACAAACAAACAAAAGGGAATTAATTGAAGTGGAGATAAATGCATTGTGACGTCACAGGGCATCATAGCTTAGATGTTAGAATTTCCTAACAGCGGCTTTGGTGCAGACACTGGTTCATATCCCAGTGTCCGAAAAGGGATCTGATGATGAGCTTGGAAACTCTGAAACATGTAATCCTATCCATCGCTGTGATTTAACAATGTAATTTTTCTCCAATTATCAATTTTTCCCAAAAACTGACAATTAAAATTCATTACGAATTATTGTTTCTCTGTGTCTCGAGCTTGCAAAACTTACAAATATGTAAAAACAAGAAAGACCGCAAAAAAACCAACAACAAAACAAGTATTATATTGAAAAAATAATAAAATCTGTATTGTAGACCAAAAATTGTGAGCATCAAAAGGGGTGTACCACAAAATCTACAAAATCAAAATCCACAAATCAAAATCCACAAACTCGAATCCACAAAATCAAAATCCACAAAATCAAAATCCACATTTCCTGTGTGAAATAAATTCAAATTAGGTTTAAAATCGCGGCGGTTGGAATTCTGTATGAATGTCCTGAATGTGGAATTCTGTATTTTTTATATCAAAATTAAAACTCCAGATATTTAAGGTATAAGGATTTAATGAGTATTTTATAGAGAAATAAAGGAAAATGCAGTGCTCACAATAACGTTAATAAATATTACATATTTGGGCAACATAAATAAATGCAAACTTCGTTGTTTTTCATATAATTTCACAAAATAAGTTTTTTAATTTACAAATATTACAAATCATTTAAGCGCAATTTTATAAAATCTACTGCACATTTGTCCACTCTACTATAGTTTTTCTCATATCTAGTACTGAGCAAACCAATTTGTTAAGTTCGAACGCTGGTAAAGTGATTGTAAAAAGGTAACGGTAATATTTGCATTTTAAATCATACATTTTTAGATACATATATGTATGTATATATGGACAATTTTTACAATTTCAGAAAAAAATTGCGAAATTTTCTTTCCATTGCCTAAAGTTTGGGACTTTTGCTATACGCTCACATAGAATTCACAAATAAATAACGACACGTTCATAGCAAGAAAGCTTCTTAAAGTTGTATAGGGAAATGAGTCACATGTGACTCATGAGCTTATTTGAAAACGCTCTCGTGAGTCACATATGACTCATTGGACAGGGAATTTGTTAATGAATGAATGATTTCTGTGCATAACTTGATAAAACTAACAAACTTAAAACCTGTGCTTTGCCCCACACTGTGGTAAACAATACAATGTTGAATTTTTTTGTCGCGTACATATAACTCCTTTAGCGCTAAAGTATTTGTGTTTGCTACAATATATGTACATACCTACATACATATATTGCTTCTTTAAATCCATTATTAATTCATGTCTATATGTTTATATTGCCTTATACATATGTAAATAGTTGTGGATTTTGTGTTTGTGGATTTTGTGATACTGCTTTTAAGAAAACGTGTGGATTTTGATTTTGTGGATTTTGTGATTTTGGATTTTTTTTTTGCGGATTTTGTGGCACTCCCGTGCTTTGCCCCACACTGTGGTAAAGAATACAATGTTGTATTTTTTTGTCGCGTACATATAACTCCTTTAGCCCTAAAGTATTTGTTTTTGCTACAATATATGTACATACCTACATACATACATATATTGCTTCTTTAAATCCATTATTAATTCATGTCTATATGTTTATATTGCCTTATACATATGTGCACATATGTAAATAGTTGTGGATTTTGTGATACTGCTTTTAAAAAAACGTGTGGATTTCGTATTTGGGGATTTTGATTTTGGGGATTTTGATTTTGTGGATTTTAATTTTGTGGATTTTTTTTTAGCTGTGGATTTTGTGATTTTGGATTTTTTTTTGTGAATTTTGTGGCACTCCCCATCAAAAGTCAACTTGCCAGACTGGTGCAATTAATGCAGGAGAATACAGACCTGGCGAAAGATATTTGTGGAAAGAGCCAAGCAATTTCGAGATGGGAAGCTATAGCTGCAGAACTTAATAGCTTGGGACCACGATCACGTTCATGAGAAAAGTGGCTCACGGTAAAAAGTGCGTATTATTATTGATAAATCAATATAAACATATTTCATTGCAGGTGTGGACAGATTTGAAAAGTAAAACAAAGAAGAAATGTTCACAAAACAGAGCCGAATTCCAAGCAACTGGTGGGGGGCCAAATACTCTTCATACCTTTACGCGTAAACGTATACGGCGATGGAGGAAGCAATAATTGGTTTTCTAAGCATTGAAGTATCCGTCGATCCACCTGATGAAGAAATAGGAAGTACCAGCAGATCACACACAGAGCAGAGGAACGGTTATACTTCGACGGATACTGAAGAGCCCGAAAACTTGCGTCAGGATATACCTGAAGTCAATGAAAACAGTCGCAAAACAAAGGCCCAAAGCAGAGGAGGGTACCGCTTTTAAAAAGGCAAATGAACGTTGTTGAGAATTAAAGTCCCTTACCTCTGGTGGGGGGAAACTAAAATCTTTAATAAAAAGAACAGCTTGATCGCGTTGCTGGTTGAGAATTTATTATGGTTCTGCCTCTTAAACTATTTAACATTTGCTTATATACTAAGTCTTAAAGTTATGTTCCTTAATCTAACTATACATGTACGTGTGTTTATGTAAAAGGGGCTGATTTTAATGTTAGCCTAAGTACTTTTTATCTATTGTTTTGCTGTGTCTTAATCACCGATCGTCTGGGCGATCGATTGTCTAGACTGTTTCATGGGCATTTCTTAAATATTAGGACAAGATAAGAAACCATCTGTTTTGTATGGTTGCTTATACTTTCCTTCTAGTGGACTGTATGTGTGTACATATGTATGTGTGTGTGATAAGTTTAGGTACCTTATATAAGGTACATGATATCCTATTTGTTTTGTAAGTATGTATGTATGACAATACTATCTTAAAATTCTACTGGACTGTATAAATATACTTATTTTAGAGTGGCAGAGTTGTGTGTTCATATTTTTGTATGCACATTCTGTCAAAGGGCAATCCTAAATATATTTTCTAATAATTTATTTAATTAACATTATTTCTAGCTGGAAGTTCGAATGAAACAGCTACAGTTTTTTTTGTTTTACATTTTGATCTTAAATATAATACAATGATAATAAGTCCTATTATTACGATTAAAGACAGTGAAGGATGACCACTTATGTGGTGAAAACAGATATCTTTTGATTTGATGTTTTCTTTTTTGAGTTCTTCTACATATTTGCTGTTTAAGTTTAGTGTTGTTTATTAAGGTAGAGTCAAAAGGTTTTATTCGCAGTTCTGGAATGTTCCCAATGTCCCTTATCCAAGACGAGGATAGTAATTCTTTATTGATCGTAGATTGTATCTGATGAGATGCGGTTAGAGGTCCTCCTTCATGTCGAACTGTACATCCTTCTCTTATTGTGATAACGCCTTGTTTAGGGATTTCCATTCTCATGTGTTGACTGGTATCACATTCTAGATGTATCATTGCTTTACTAAATATCTTATAAAGCCAGCGATTTTGAGAGGATAGATTAATCCAAATGTTTTCATCTGTAGCGGGCTTGAATCTTTAATCAAGGATATTTCATTAGTAAGCTGTGATGGTTTTGATAGTTTTGGATTTATTCGACCATGATTTATGTCAATTAATAAGTTAATTATCGAAGCTTGAATTTCTTATTTGAATGGTTATTATTTGAACTAATTCATGATACAATTTATTTAGCTGTTAATTCATCTTTTGAAAATTCTTGTTCACTTCATCGGTTGTCTTTTTTAATATATTTATTGTATAATCAACTATGGATGTCTGTTTCTTAAACAACCTTGCAATATCCTTTTGATTTTCAAAAATATTTTTAGTATTTGATTGCATGCTTTTGCGGTCGTCAGCATTCATGATTCCGAATAATATATGGTCAAGTGAGCCAACAAATTCGAATGGTGCACGTCTTTTTCTATTTCCTTGCTTCATGAACAGCTCGTTATTTGACTTGAGGTTACTATATTTATGCTTCAAAGTTGTTTTAATCATTACACAAAACTCTTCATAATAGGCATTGATGTTCAAGTCTGTTAATAAATTCGTTTATTTTATCCATCCGTTCGTAATAGGAATCTAACTCGTAATAAACTATTAAGTCCCATTTTGAATTTATTATGTCTATTTCTAGAAAGCTAGAAACATAGAATTTTGCAGGTTTGGTACTTATTATATGAGTAATGTGTGTAGTGAAAATCATACACATCGGACTTACATAACATATAGCTCCCATATTACCGATTGCTCCGATAAATGTGGTTTGGCTATGTATTTTTAAATTAACAGTTTTGGAGAGTTTGTAAGTAATTGTAAGTAAGGAGCATATTCATGAAAGGTATAAAGACTTCGGCACAGCCGAAGACAGCCCTTTCCTTACTCGTTAATAATGACTATTGGACCTTCTACTAGATTGTCGGATTTTGTTTTCCATTTCATTCTTTGTTGCAACGTTGTGAGATAAATATTCGCTTTCCCAACGTTTCCAAAAAACTCTTTTAATTTTTTGGATCAATTTCCATCTGTCTAATGAATCTCTCGTTGTGTCATCATTTGCTTCAGGACAGTCTATTAGTGGGCATCCTATTAAAAAATTCCCAGGGGTTAAGACATCTATATAGATTTCGCTATCAACAGCACAGCGAATTTAGTACTGCTTCAATCTGTGATAGTAGCGTAGTCATCTCTTCGAATGTCAATTTACTTTCGCCTATCACTTTTTATCGTTACAACTGATCCAACTTTAGCATATACAGCTGCTGCGTAAGCTTTTTCAGATGCATCAGCAAATCCATGAAGTTCAATTTCAACGTCATTTTTTGTTTCAAACCATCTAGGAATTTTCACTCTTTTTATCTCTGGTACGTGCTGCATAAACTCTTGCCATTCTTTTGCCAAATTCTCGTCAAGTAACTCATCCCAGTTGAGTTTCATCAACCAAAGTTTTCGTATAAACAACTTTGCTAACACGGTCATAGGTAACAGCCAACCCATCGGATCGAAAATTCTCGCCAAATCAGATAAGGCTTGCCTTTTTGTTGCCAGCTTTTTCGGTGACAAATTTATATTGAATCCAAACGTATCTTTGGTCCCATTTTATACCCAAAATTTTAATTGTTTCGTCTTCTGCTATTTTTATTACCTCCTTTCCGCCGTTTGGGGAAATTGTTGTTATAATTTCACTATTATTAGACATCCATTTTCTTAAGTGAAATTTTTGTAGATGTTTTGATATTTCGACTTGAATTTCTTTACATTCATTTATTGAGTCTGCTCCTGTCATTAAATCGTCCATGTAGAAATCGTTTTTGATGATGTTTGAAAGCAAGCTATTGCAGAGCTGGCGATTTCTTGTAATGTTCTTGTTGCAAGAAAAGGACCGGATGCTGTTCCGTATGTAACTGTTTGCAATTTGTACTCTTTTATCGGCTTTTCTCTCGTGTCTCTCCACAATATGCGCTGATAATCTTGGTCAGCTTCTGCTACTTTAATTTGCCGATACATCTTTTCTATATCGCTTATCACCACAAATTGCCAAAGCCTCCATTTAATAATGATATCAAATACATCTTTTTGGAGCCTTGGCCCTATGAACAGGATGCCATTTAAGCTGGTAACGTTTGTAGTTTTTGCAGATGCATCAAAAACTACTCGTAGCTTAGTTGTGAGACTGTCTTTTCGAATTACGGCTTGATGTGGCAAATAGTATTTCCCGCAATTATTGTCACTTGATTTTTTCATGTGGCCCATTTCTAAATACTCTTTCATAAATTCAATATATTGCTTTCTCAGTTCGTCATTTGAAGCAAATCTTATCTAATTTTCATCTCTTGTTGTCGTTTTGTCAAAAATATCTAGACATTCATCTTCATCTGGTTGATTTGGTGGTGTCTTCGATCTCCCAAAACCTCTCCAATGTTGTAATCACCGCTGCTATGATTCTGCTACTCTTTCTTGGTTGTTGTAGAACTCCGGGCAATATCCACCCTAATTTCGTGGCTTGGCCTAGTATTCTTTCTTTCTTGAATATGCCTTCCTCTAATATATCAGAATATACGTCTCTTCCAATAACGACGTCGATCCGATCTGATTTATTGAAGTTGGGATCAGCTAAGATATAGTTCCTCCATTGTTCTATATCCCAGTTAAACGTTTTATCTGGTTGTGCACTTGCTAATCTTGGTAAAATCAGTGCTTCGACATTGTATATTTCATTGCTTAGGAATCTCGGTTTAATTTGAATATTTACTTTAAATTTGGAGACTCCTACCGTAGCATTTCCTATCCCTTGTAATTCAGTTACTTCTCTTCTCTTTGGTAACCGTAGTATCTGAGCCGCTTCCTCAGAAATGGTAGTCTTTTGTGATCCTTGATCAATAAGTGCTCGCATTATCACGTACGCATTTGCTGCTTTTACTCGTATTTGTGCTGTTGCTAAGAGTATTGATGTTTCGGAGTTTTGTGTCATCATAGCTGATGATTTCTTTATATTTTCTCCTTTCTCCTTTTGGAACTCATTGTAATGCAGTAAATTATGATGATTTCTTCCACACTTACTGCATTTTTTTTGTTCTTACAACTGCCATCATATACGTGATCGAGGCAAATGTTGCATAGCTTATTGTTTACTATGAAATTCCTACTACCAGGCGCGTAGCCAGAAAAAAATTTCGGGGGGGGGTTTGGCCAAAGTGTCAGTAAATAAGAATTACCTATAAATACACATATATTTATATTTTCACATATTACATATTTATACTCTTATTTATTTGAAATTTTCCTCTTTCTACACGGCTAAAAATTTGAGCCTAAATTTTAAACCATTCATTGGTTTACACAATTTTTAAAACTTTTTGGTAATAAATTCCAAACCTTTCTCAATTTTTGCGGTTTAGATTTAAAACTTAACCGGGATAAACAAACACTGTACTTTTCGCACAAAATTCATGAGTGCGCCGTAGCTCAGTAGGTAGAGCATTGCGCACTGATTTGGGGCACGTCGGTTCGAGACCTAACATTTTTTAAAAAAACATAAAAAAATTTTAACAACATTTTCGGTATAAAATTTAAATAATTTTTATTAGGCGCATTTCTATGACAATATATTTAATTCTAAACCAAATTTGGTCATACACCTAGATCAGTATGTCTGCGTTCAAAGGGTTTTTTTGGAATATCCAGTAAAATTAACTTCTTTAGACTAATTTAATTATTTTTGAATGAAAGTATGTGCAAATACATAATGAAACTTCTGCAAATCAAAGTTCAAAAGTTTGTGGAAAATTCACGAAAATTTAAGAAATCGAAATTTCTAACTTTCTCGTAAAATTTTTTTGAGTATGCAGTTTTGCTGCTCGTTCAATTGTCAAAAGCCGACCAAGAGCATTTGCTCCAATATAAAAATATTACGCTTATAAATTTGTATGGAAGAGAATTCACTTGGCTAGAAAAAAAATTGCCAAAAAACGAGTAATTCTTCTAGCGGCTTAAGATTTCTATCTTTGTACACTTTAATTGAACGGGCCACAAAACTGAAAACTCGAAAAAATTTAAATATTTTTACTAAAAATTTAGAAATTTTTATGAAAATTTTTCGAGTTTTCTTGAATTTTCATGAATTTTCCACAAAGTTCTTAACTTTGAGTTGCAGTATTTTTCTTGTTTTTTTGCACATTCTTTCATACAAAAATAATGAAATTAGTCAAAGGAAGGTAATCTTACTGAAAATTCCAAACAACACTTTGAATATGTAGCCCCAAAAAGTTTTAAATCTAGGCTAAATCTTTTATCCGTGTACAAAACAATATTTATTTTTATTGTTTGTTTTCAAATTGTGTGTAGGATTTCTTCAGGCTTTGGCAAGAAGTAAATAGTTGTCGCTTTATTTCTTGAAGAAAAACTGAAGCTTCGGAAAAATAAAAACAAAAAGTAAAATAACATTGAAATTCATATAAAAAGCGGAAAATTGCAATTATTCAACATGCAAAACGGAACGTCAACATTTGTTGGCTATTCATGACAATTTCATAGTCAAGAAATACTTGAAAATATTTCTTAAGCATTTTCTTTTCAACAGCATACCGGGTTTTCTTTTAAACGTTTTCAGTCTTTTTTTGCCAAATTAGCTTCACTTTTTAGTATCACCTCACAAGTATAAGTACAATTTAATTGTTACTTTCTCTGATAATTCAATACGACTCCGTTGTGTACAGCTTAGTAATTTTTGGAAATTTTTTTTAACTTCTTGTTCATTTTTTTGGTTAAACCTTTGGCAACCGTGACTGACTAACGTGGGACACTCATTTTTACGATTTTTGCCCGCTGTATTCATAGCTCGAAAAGCAGTTAGTTAGTCTTAAAGGGCCAAATGAGTAAACCGTTGCAGGAATTTAGTTGTGACCTCTCAGACTTGCTCTGACAATTGATTAGCGACTACCAATAACTTCTATTAGTGTGAAATATTATTTAATTTTATTCTTTCGTATTTTCATTATTACTATTACTGCTAATTTCTTAACAGGGGTTTTAAAGGTGAATAGAGTAATTATTCTAGTACAGACGTATATTTTTTAATTTTCGGAAATTTCGGGGGGGTTTGAACCCCTTCATTGTGGCGGACACAGTCTGTGTTGACATGGTTCCTTTTAACTTAAATGCTGTAGTTTTCTTGGAGGTCTCCCATGTATTCCTCTATTACGTCTTTATTTATATTTTCTAACTTGATGCTCCGAGTTTCAGAAAACGCTTCTTCTATATATTCAAATTGTATTTGAAGCTTAGTCTTGAGCTCTCTTACTTCTTCGACCGAAAACAAACTATTCTCATGTATTTCTTTGATGGTCTTTCTTAGCTTTTCTTCTCGACGTTTAAATCTCATTTGTACCTCAGCACTATTATCTGCTTGTATGTACTGAGGTGTAAATTGCTCATGGCCTGTTGTCAATAAGCCACCTGATGCCGCTGATGCTGAGCCATCTGATGCTGCTGATGTCGAGCCACCTGATGCTGTAGATTATTCTGCTTCACTTCTGCAACTGCTGAATGCACTGTTCCAGAAGCTTAAGAACAAGCTCGTCATATTCTTTGCTAAAGTATTCGTCCGCTTCTGGACTATTTTTGGCCACAATTTTGGCATGGTTGGCATTAAATTCCGTTATAATTGTGTGGATGTGTTTAATATGTTCAGGACATGCGGCTTTTCTTATTTTTCCGCTTTCTATTTTTTGCTTTTCTCTTCAGCAAGTGTGCCCAACTGGCGCTGTCTTTGTAGCAGAGTTTCCATGATGATTGCTTAAAACCCGACTTTTCTTTTCAGTCTTTTTTATACCCAGCGTACTATTTAGTACTAGTACAAGGGTATATTAATTTTGTCCACATAACGGTACTATGTAACGGCGAAAAATAATCGAGTTAGATGTAGGGTTCCATATATGAAAGTTCTTAGGTTGAAAAGAGGAATTGATTAAGGCATGTCCGTCCGTCCGTCTGTCCGTCCGTGTACACGATAACTTGAGTAAAAATTGAGATATTTGCATGAAATTTTGCATACAGGTTACTTTCTGGCCAAGGTAGGTTGCTATTGAAATGGGCGAAATCGGATGATAACCACGCCCCCTTTTTCGATATCGAAAATTTCGAAAAACGTATAAAACGGGTTAATTCCATATCAAAAGCAGCTACAATGATAAAATTTGCAATATGTATTGATTTATATGTTATAAGGCGGATTTTATCAAATTTTTTGAAAAGGGTCGTGGCACCGCCCACATATATTTGAAGAAATTTTAAAATTTTGACTCTTAATAACTTGAGAACAGTTTATGCTAGTATAACGAAATTTTGTAGGGGGCATACTATTGTTGTGTTAAATTCAGATATAGAAAATAAACGAAATCGATTGTCAACGCCTACTTTTTTATAAAAGTTATATTGAAAGGAGATGGAAATATTGAAAAGACCATATCTAATTAACTGATACCGCTATAATTATATAATTTGGTACATATGTACATCAATTTTCATATTTTTAACATAATTTTTGCAAAATTTTGGAAAGTGGGCGTGGCCCCGCCCACTTATGAGTCAGGCAATTTTCAAATTCGACTCCTAATAACTTCAGAACGGTGTGAGATAGGTTTACGAAACTAGGTACCAGGCATGTTATGTTTATGTAGAGTACTACCTCAGAAAATAAGAAAAATCGGTGAACGACCACGCCCCTTTTTGGACTAAAGTTCTCTAAACGAGAGTTAGGAAACCGGAATATGCAATATCTGTTTTTTTTTAAATTATGTAAATATTGATAAATGGACACATATATCCGTATATCAAAAATTTCACAAAATACGTTAAAAGTTATGGGCGTGGCACGCCTTCTTTTCCAAAGTTATATATAGGACATGGTATAACCCTTGAAAAGATCGATTGAGTACTTTTGGCTCATGTAAGCGGTTAATGCTTTATAAGCAAGGGGCGTGGCGCGCCCACCAAATTCGCTATTGTTTAGGCTCGGAATAGATTGGTTTTTAAAATGGGCGAAATCGGATGAAAACCACGCCCCCTTTTTCTCAAAACTAACGCTGGGTATTTAATGTTCGGTTCACCCGAACTTAGACTTCCTTACTTGTTTTTAACACTTCCCGCTATTTGGTCACGAGAACGCTTTTTTTAAGACTTTTCGCTGTTTAGCCACGAAAAAACGCTTTTTAATTTTTTAATGCGGACAGTCTTTGCTAGTCCGGCTTACAAAATAAACCTTTTTTATTTAATGCGGACAGTCTTTGCTGCTCGGGCTCACATAAATATATTTTGATACTGCTAAGTAACGCTCTTTTTTCTTTGAGACTTACAGTACTTGCGCTTGAGCTCTTTCTTTAGGCTCGATTGACCAAATGTTGAGAATTAAAGTCCCTTACCTCTGGTGGGGGAAACTAAAATCTTCAATAAAAAGAACAGCTTTATGGTGTTTCTGGTTGAGAATTTATTATAGTTCTGCCTGTTAAACTATTTTGCATTTGCTTATATACCAGGGCCGTGCGCAGGAATTGGCCTTGGGGGGGGATTTTAATTTAGATTTGAATTCGCATACATTTTCCACTAAGATAAACATATTTGCTGAAACAGATACCTAGACCCATACATCATAAATTTAAATGTTCTTTAACTTTTCTGAAACTGCATACTCTGATACCTAAAACTATACCCAAGAAAATTTTTTTGATGGTACACATTTTTCTGTATTTGATAGAGAATTGGTGATATGATGGCATATCCCAGCTAACTGAAAGTGCAAAAAAAGACTCCTTTCGGACCATAAAACGCTCATTTCTCAGAGCTTTACTCTCCAAAATGAGTTTCTTTCGGAGCCCAAATGGAGCGAAAAATCGCTCTACGCAGGAACTCCAACGGAGTCATAAAAAAGAGTCCGAAATGAGTCCGATTTCGATGAATTTGAAGCGTTTTTTGACTATTTTTAAATGAACTGCGGAGCCTTTTATTGGTGCTTTTCTGAACCTTTTTCGGAGCCTTTTATTGGTGTTTTACTGAAGCTTATTTGGGGTCGTTTTTTATTTCTTTTGGGTCATAATTTCTTTGCGCAATTTTTCCCTTCTAACTATTCTGCCGTCACCAATTCTGACTTTCTAAATTATCCCTATGAGCTACATGGGAACAATTTAATTAATTGGTTGTTCTTATTTATCTGAAAACTTTAAATGAATTTTTTAAATGCGGTCCTGATAGGATTCCTACATGCTTCTTGAAGAAGTGTGCTAACAATATTTACCAACCCCTTACCAATTTGTTCAATCTGTCACTAAAGTGTGGTGTTTTTCCAAAACCATGGAAAGAGTCGTTTCTTTTACCGCTTCATAAAAGCGGAAGCAAGGCTTCTATAGAGAACTATCGTGGCATAGCAAAGCTTTCTGCCATCTCAAAAGTGTGTGAAGCTAATGTTACCAAGCAGCTTACGAATCCTATCTCTACCTTGATTTCCGACTGTCAACACGGGTTCTGTAAGGGAAAGTCCACCGTTACAAACTTACTTGAATTTACTTTGATTTCAGTAAAGCTTTCGATAAAGTGTGTCACTCTTTACTTATTCATAAACTGGATCAGTTGGGCTTCCAGCCGGGTCTCAATCGCTAGATCTCTTCTTGCCTTAGCGACAGAGCACAAAAAGTAGTATTCAAAAATTGTGAATCCGATGTAATTTATGTCTCCTCAGGAGTTCCTCAAGGAAGCCATCTTGGCCCGATTCTGTTCTTGTTGTTTATAAATGATATTTCTACAGTAATATAAATTTCGAAAATTTTAATGTATGCCGACGATGTAAAGCTTTGTCATTCGAAGAAGCTTCAATCAGATCTAAATACAATTGTGAATCCGATGTAATTTATGTCTCCTCAGGAGTTCCTCAAGGAAGCCATCTTGGCCCGATTCTGTTCTTGTTGTTTATAAATGATATTTCTACAGTAATATAAATTTCGAAAATTTTAATGTATGCCGACGATGTAAAGCTTTGTCATTCGAAGAAGCTTCAATCAGATCTAAATACACTAGTTACTTGGTGCGATTTAAATTATATTCCGCTTAATCTAAAGAAATGTAAGTACATGGGTTTTTCGAGAGGAATATCACAGCCAGCTTCCTATACAATTAACAGTTATAGTCTTGAGCAAATGTATGATTTTGTTGAACTTGGGGTTACTATGGACTAAAAACTCGGTTTTAACTGCCATATTAACTTAAAAGTCAATAAAGCTAGAGGCTTTCTAGCATTTGTTAAACGATGGTTTAAAGAATTTATGTAACTAAAACTCTTTACTACATTAGTCAGACTGATACTTGAATACGGTTGTATAATTTGGAACCCACGTTACCAGGTCCTCGTGGATCGCTAAGAATCAGTTCAAAAACAATTTTTAATATTTGCCTTAAGAGATCTTCACTGGGATCCCTTGTATAATTTGCCATCGTATACGAGTCGCTTAAAACTAATTTATCTTCACAGCCTTTCTAGTCGGAGGGAACTGCTTGGAACTGTTTTCATGACTAAATTACTAAATGGTTCAATCGTAAGCCCGTTTCTTTTGAGCGAAGTGAACTTCAATGTACCTTCTCGTCCATCAAGACATTTTAAACCACTTATCTTGAAACAGTGTCGAACTAATTTTGAATTAAATGAGCCTTTTCGTTGTTTGTGTCAAGATTATAACTCTCATTCTGGTACGTTTGATATTTCAGACTCACTATGCAGCATAAAAAAGTCAATTCTTTCTATCCTAAATACATATCAACAATTTGATTTCATATCCTTTGATTCTTATCTTTATTCTTTACAATAACTATTCGCTGTCAACTAATTATTTATTAACTGTGTCATCTATTTTTTATCTACCTTACTTAGCTGATGAGGTTTTCTCTGTAGCTGAGCAGTTTTAGATCTCGACGATTAACAAACCAAACCCAGACTATTGATAAACGTCCATGAAAAATGCGATCTTTACCTTCTGTTAGGTGAAATAAAAAAAGCCTCAGAAAATGTTTGAAAATATTTGAACGGTGTCGCTCATCTGCTCTCCAACGTTCATTTTCACACAATTCTCTTTACGCCTACAACAAAAAGGGTCAGAAAACACTCGAAATCTTTCATATAGTTGAGCCTTGCAGTTCATTCGCTCTGTTAATTGAAACTGCTCACTGTTTTCATCAGTAAAATTAAAAAAAAAATGCCCATACGCTACACAACTTTGTAATTTCGGAAACTCCAAGTGCAATTCAAAGTGCCGGACTTATGTATTGGCCAACCTTATTCTTTGCAACTTTCACCAATTTCTTCTTCCGTAAAATTATTTTAACTAATTTTGTCAAAAATTATTAGTCAAGATTCAATATAAGATTTACAAACTGTATTTTGAAAACTTTTGCAAAATCATTGCAACTTAGATTTGGCCATGGGGGGGGTTTTAACCTGTTATATACTAAGTCTTAAAGTTATGTTCCTTAATGTATCTATACATGTACGTGTGTTTATGTAAAAGGGACTGATTTTAATGTTAGCCTAAGTACTTTTTATCTATTGTTTCGCTGTGTCTTAATCACCGATCGTCTGGGTTTAACGATCGATTGTCTAGACTGTTTCAAGGGCATTGCTTAAATATTAGGACAAGATAAGAAACCATCTGTTTTGTATGGTTGCTTATACTTTCCTTCTAGTGGACTGTATGTGTGTACATATGTGAGTGTGTGTGTTATAAGTATAGGTACCTTATATAAGGTACATGATATCCTGTTTGTTTTGTAAGTATGTATGTATGATAATACTATCTTAAAATTCTAGTGGACTGTATAAATATACTTATTTTAGAGTGGCAGAGTTGTGTGTTGATATTTTTGTATGAACAACTAACAAGAAAATCACTTCAAAGTAATTGAAAAAAGTTCATTAGCAATTGAGAAAAGCTTAACGAACATAGAAAAATATGTAAGACGGTCTTACGACTTGAAGAAGGAGCTTGTGGCTCTAAAAAGAGAAAAAATTAAATTAGAAAAAGAAAAAATACAAATTCTGAAAGAAGAATTTAGAGATAAAAAAAAAGAGTAGACAAACTAAGATTAAAGGTTCAACTCTTAGAGTTGGAAAAAGATAGAGTAGATATTAGTAGTATTAGTATAAGTAAATATAAGTCAAATGAAAATGGACTGCATATGATTTTAATAAGCTTAATGTGAATTGACAAATGAAATGAAATACCTTATAAATGAAATACCTTAATATATAAACATAGCCTGAATTTAATTTATATAAGCTCATTGAATAAAAATCCTTGAGGCTATAATTGCATGTGTTGTGAAATATTATTTCTTATTGTCCTGGCTTCTTCGCTCACCGCTATTTCAGGAGTTGTATTATCTTGAGTGTTGTTCGATTCCTCATAGTCACATATTTCCTCTTCCGAGCGTTGTCGAGCGTTGTAGAAAATGCAAATGTTGTGAAGAGCTGCACGTACGTTTATTATTTGAGTTGCTTTTTTTGGTTTAAAGTGCAGTGCACGAGCACCTAACAAGCATCTGAATCGATTTTTAAACACCCCAATAGTGCGCTCCACTATGGTTCTTCCTTGGGAGTGCTTTACATACATTCTGCAGATCCAGCTTCAGTGTTTCGGTATGGTGTAAGCATGTACGGTTGTAAGGCGTACCCTGCATCACCTAATTGTTAATATATTTATTTATTTAGTCACAAGATTATGGAGATAAATTAAGCATAACATATCTAATAACATATTTTTTTCGCCCCTACGGTAGTTATCGCAAACGTCAAGCTGTGTAGTTGTGTTTTTATTTTGCTCCTTGCTTTTATCTAAAAATTTAATCATATTTGTCATATGTAAATTTTGAAGTTTAAGATTAAAGTTAATGAGTTGAATACTTAATGTGCTTCACTACTTGTTGTGAAAAGTGTAAATTCTTGATAAATTTTTGAAAATTAAATAATTATAAATTCATTCTATTGAATTTGTGTGTGCCGAGTTGTGTTTTTGCATATTGTATTTGTTGCTTTTGAAAGGCTTACATTTTACATTGTAATTGTTGTTTTGTGCTGACTTGCTTTTCTTTTTCTCACTCCTTTTTCGTTACAGCTGTTTGCGTGGTTTGTTAAACGTGTTTAAAACTGTTCGCTCAGTACATTGCCTTCCAAACTGCCAGGGTTGTTTTTAAAGCTTTTTATTTTTAACTACTAAATTCTTAACTACTAAATTTTTGAATTTTATAAATTTTTTTAATTTTTCACAATTCTTAATAATATAATGTCGTGCACGTTTGAAAATTGCCAGATAAAAAGCGAGTCGGAGCGCTTTGTAGCATGCTGGCTGTGTGATGCACTTGTCCACGCAAAGTGCACTGGCTTAACTGGTAGAACAGCTGATCTTATTAATGATGGAAAAGGTCTGCGCTGGTCTTGTTCAAAATGTAGATCGACGGAAGTTGATCTTTGTAAGGTCTTTCTTCATATCAGAAACGGGTTTTTCGAGATCAGCAAAGACTTTTCTTTGCTGACCGAAAAATTCAAAAAATATGAAAGCATTTTTAAAACGTTTGGAAATATGGACAAATCGCTTCAATTTGAAAAGTCTATCAATCGTGATGGCCTGCTCCTTTATTAGAGCCTAACTTGCCGCAAGCCATCGAATTGATAGACTTGGCGTCCCCAATTCCAAGCACATCTGTTCGGACAACGTCCAAGAACCCTCCAAAGACATCCACTAAAAAAAAATCCGGATCCTCCCGTCATTGTTATTGAGTCTGAAAAAATTGCTAGGAAGCTGGTTGTGGTCCCTCGCAAAAATCTATTTTTGTGTCTAGGTTCCATCCTGACACTACAGAAGAAGATTTAATGTACCATATTTCGACTAAAGTAAAAGATCGTAACTTGACTATTAAAAAGTTTAATATCACGTATCAGAGAAATATGTCTTCATTTAGAATTGATGTCGCTGAAAAAGATTTCGACGCTTTTTTGGATAGTTCTTTTTGGCCCCCCGGTGCTCTTGTGCGGGAGTTTGAATACAGACCAAATAGAAATGTTCAAAATGTAGCAACAATCTCTCGTGATAACGTTGAGCCAAGAAACTGAGTACTAAGACCATGACTATCTTTTATCAAAATGTCAGAGGTTTGAATACCAAATTAGCTGATCTTTATTTGAAATCTTTCTGTTGTAACTATAACGTAATTGCTTTCACTGAAACTTGGCCAAATTCTGACTCGATGATTGTTTTGGGTGATTTTAACCTACCTTATATATCGTGGAAAATAGTCGATGGAAATATTATTCCAAATCCATCCAGACCGGGCTACAATGACTTTTTAGATGGAATTTCCGATCTCTGTCTTAATCAAATAAACGTTACAGCAAACAAGTTTGGCAAAGTCTTAGATTTAGTTTTTGTCGATGATAAAAATAAATTTTCTGTAAGTCGCACAGTGTTTCGACTGTATGGAGCTAGGTGGAAAAAAGTCTAAACCAATATAGATATTGTCAAATTATAACGTAAACGCTAAATTTGGTTTATACAAGAGCTTAAGGTGGGTAGAACAAAAAATTTTGCGAGTGTTGTATACATTAGGGTGCTTAAATTTTTTTTAGATTATATTTCATGTATCTCTCCAAGGCAAGTTAAATATGCTTTGTATCTCTCTAATATTCAGTAAAGTTATTTTATAAAAAGCTTATCGCTATTACAAAATGTTCATGTGTGTATACATTAGGGTGTTTAAATTTTTTTTTTCGTTTTATTTCATGTATCCGTCTAATATTTGGTTTTTTTAATATAAAAGCAAGTCCGTTCTTTTCGAATGAAACTTTATTAATGAATTCAAGGTTACAAAAAAGCTTACAGCTAAGTGAACAAGGATGAACTTAAAACATTATAATGGTAAGTATAAAATGTATTATTGTTATTAATTGTGATCGGAGAGAATGAGAGTAAGTTACAGGAAATATTAAGGGGAATAAAGGTAAAGTGAACGAAAAGGGAAACGGAAGAAAGGTGGAAGAAGATTAATAAAGGAAGTAAGGAAAATAAGTGAATAGTATAGGAGTTGTTAGCAATGGGTGTAACAGTATGTGACTATATAATGTGCATATTTATAGATTTATTTATAATGTATGTATATATAAATTCCAAGATGTAAATATTTTGCAAGCTTTAAGAAGTTAACTGTTTTAACGTTTTTTACATATTTCATTGTTGATCCCCGGAAGATAGTGATGGTGAGTCGGGAAAAACTAATAAATTCATAACTTCAGACGGCAACGATCTATTTTTAGTTTCAGTAATGTTTCGATGTTGGTTGATCTTTGGATCAGATGAGATCAGCAGCATTGTAGGCAAGTCTGTATTAGTCGCGGAACGTGAACACTTTCTTGTATTGAATTCGCGAAATCTACGACAATCTTTATTCCGAGCTTCTTGAGCCTCCTCTGACAAACTTCCTATTGGTAATATCATGTGTTCAATTATATCAACACTATGATATAAAATTTTGTGAACAGTAATTGGCATGTAATACCACGAATACAGATTGAGATACAATGCTGCAGTATCATACGCAAAGCTTTTAAATTTGTCTATTCTAATCTCATATCCAGACGTAAGTGCGGTAAGCAATATATAAAACCTTTGTATCAAATTTTTATCAATGCCAGTTATCTCAGCGGCTTTTTCATAGTTCTCAAAAAATTTTCGGCAGTATTGCCATCGTTTGAGGAACCAAACCCTGGTTTTACTACATCCATGTTAAGGCCTAGTTCGGACTTAAACTTTTGCCTGATCATGTTTTTCCTTTCATTAAAAATGCATTGGTTCTCTCCTCGTATTTGCCAAATTTTCAGGGGTAATCTATATGAAATGTGTAATAAACACTCGAATGTTTTTATCAGCGCGTGGAGTGTAGACAACCCATAATCAAAATTTTCAGTTTTAATAACGTTGGAAGGAACTAGTGTATTCATTTGACTGGGCTTGGCACCGCAAATATAACAATTTTGGTTGCCCTTGGTCCCTGAAAGGATATTACAGATTTTGCCATCCATCATTGTTGAGAGAAGGGAATGTTTTACTACGAAATTTTCGAACTCAGTCGGTTGTAGTTTGTTCTCGCTTAAATCTGGAGCTTCTTTTTGAAAAATAAATTTTATTGGACGACAGTAACGCGTTGAAGACGGTTTGGAATTTGTCCAAATAGTGCAATTCTCGTCGTCATTCAGAACAAGTTTTAAAGGTACGAAACAAACTAAAAATAAGTACTCGTCAGTTGCGGCCGTGTTTTCGAATTTTTGCTTATACAAGCTATGCCCAGAGCTCCCATCAAAACCCCACTTACTTATAAGTGTGACTGATTGCATTTTATCAGCTGCATCAAGGGGTAAAGTCTGTAAGAGGCGTTTCGTGGTTATGTCTAGCAAGGACTGCAAGGTAAAACCAGCAAAAAGTTCATCCACATGCGTACATTCATCGGGTGGAAAACACATTTTCTTGGATTTAGTTAAAGAATAAAATGACGGAAATACATCATGATCTACACAAAGAGCTGCATCCCTCAACAATTTGTAGCTATTAGTAGTTAATTTAGTGTCAAGGTAAAGGCCCATGGCTTCATCGCCGGAGAGACATCGTTGTCGTGAAAGAGATACTTGTTTTCTTTTCATGTACTCCGCACCATCCAGATCATCGCTTAAGTCCTTAATTATAGGTACTAGCAGCAACCAGTGTTGCCAGGATACAATTTATTTTGGAGCTAGATTTGAGAAAAAAAAGAGCTAGAAAAGAGCTAGATTTATTCAAGAAAATCCAAAACATGTAAAAAATGAGCTAAAAGGCACTTAAGTATTGTATGTAAGTTTTTACATTTACATATTTCATAATAGCAGGGCACCCAGCTTTGTTCGGTATGTACTTGAGTAGTTAATAAATTCCTGCTACCTTCAATTGCGAAAACAATTTACAGGCTGAGAAGGTTCAGAACAATATTTATTTTCCCACATTACATCTCTTTTATGTATGTCTACAGCAACCAACAAAAGTAAAGGCGTTTTTTAACAGTCTAACTTCGACATTTTGTCATCTCCCCTCTATTTGACTATTTAGCTTTGCCTGAACATTCCCTAAGTCATCAAAAGTCATTTTTCAAAGAAATTTCAAATATACAGAAGCAACTTATCTAGAGTTATTAAAGATATGCTGACACCCGCATAGGACGGCAGTGTACATATGCAATTGATTTTTGATTTAGCTGAAATCGAAAAAAAAGTGAACAAAAATTTTAGAGAGGCGAAGCGCGCGTTTTTTTTTTTTTTGACAAAGTAAGTTCATTTTGCTTCATATAAATTTATGTAAGAAAAAAATATTCATAGGTGCATACCTCCCTAAAAATCAGCATATCTTTTTTGTTTGTCGTTCGATTTTGATAGTGCAAGTCCCTTTCTAAGCTTCAAGCAGTCCATTAGTGCAACTCTCATCAAAATTCATTCCTTAGTTAAAAAAATCCCCAAGGACAAACAGACAGACAATAATTTTAGAAATGGATCAGATGAACTCCCCTAGATGAGCATTCCCCTAGTCATCACCAGTCATTTTTTCAAAGAAATTTTTAATGTACGACTTTTCTAGAGATTTATTATAATATAGATTTAACTTAAACAATGTTTAAAACGTATAAAAAGTATACTAAGTCAACAAAAAAAAATAAGTGTGTTCTTGAATAATTATCAAGCTTGACAAATAGTTAAGAAAAAAATATTTCATTTTTAGTAAAACTCAAAAATTATTTTTATTTTTGCGTCAAAGCCAAATGAAGTCATTTTAATTCTGATTCAGAATTCGAAACGCTTGAAATATTTTTCCTGATTTTTTATCATGAAGACATAATCGGAGGGTAAGGTTGTTCAGAATCTTTAGCATCTTAGGAAAGTGTTTTTTACACACAATTTACTTACCTTTCCATTTTGATTCTTGCTCGCAAAATAAACATATGGCATTTAGGAATGTTACTCGACAAAGTTAACCGATTTAAGTATTTGTTATCGGTGAGGGCAACTAAGTTGCCACATGGTACACAATGAAACTAATATAATAATTTCGACGTCGATTATAAAATAAATAAAAACTTTCTTCATTTTTCAATGCAATTTGTACAAATAAATTTGGAGCCAAAAAAGAGCTAAAAATAAAAAAAAGGACTAGAAAAAGAGCTAGGAGCTAAAACAGAATTTTGGAGCTAAACGCCAAAAAAAAGAGCTAGATCTAGCTCTAAAAGCACCAAAATGGCAACACTGGCAGCAACTTGTTTTCTCGCGAGCCTTAAAGCGTGCTCTGCTCTGCAAAATCTCTTCTAAACTGTAATTATTAAGAATACCTTCTACTCTTTTTATTTTTGTTTTCTCCCCGCAGTGTTGGAAGTTTTTTACGGGGCGACCGAATTGTTGTTGTCTTCCAACGGACTCCTCATCAGCATTCCATGGCCCATCTGATTCCTCTATTTCAAAAACTATGTCTTCTTCATTTAACCACTGATGGTACTTTGCCTTGAACCGGTCAACTCGTTTTCCAGCTGAATTCCACTTCTGAGAAATTTTTTCCGACCATAACTTTATATTTCCTTTCACATTTTGTTTTGCGCTATTAGAAATATTAATAATATTGTTCTTTAAAAGTATATGAGAACATATTTTCTCATTCCTTTTATCTTTAGAATGGTTGTACCATTGTTCGAAAAATTCCTTTCTCGAAATTGCACAATATGAAACTAAAAATGGGAAAAATAAGAAAATTGGAAAATTAATACTTTTGCAATTCCGTGCGCTAAGATTGGATTATACACTAGGAAACTAGATAAAATACTCTACAAAATACATCTTCTTTTGAGACCTGACGAGCCGGTACTCACTTTTTTTTTCTCACAAACTAAAAATTTTAAGATATTTCCTATTTTTTTTAAGAAAAAATATCAAAAAATTCAACGTAAATGATAAATACCTTGACGAGTTGTTTAGACAACCTGCACGATTGGCACCACCCCTCAGGATTGGCTGCCATCACCGTTAAGTCGAGAGGGATGGATTCATGATCCGCTGCATCGTGAGAATTATCTCACTTTCTGCAAGGAAGGCAGGAATCCAAGCCCTTGCCCTTGGTATAGCCGGATTGTCCTTCCAGTCGAAGACCTCGATTGCCCTTGGGTAGCCTTCACCCAGTATTCCTGCTGCTGCTTGTGCAGTGCAATAGTTCTTGCATCCTCGCACGGGAATACTTTAATGTGACCCTGGTGCCAACTCGCATCAGTACCTCGCCAAAATATCGTTGAGAAGGGCATTTTTGATAATAATTTTTTATTTTTTTTTCAAATTTACATATATTTTAGTAACGAATAACAATTCAAAATGTCATTGTCATAATTACTACAAATGATGGGGTGCTCACAGTTCTCATACAGTAATGTGGTAAATTTGAAACCTTTTAAATTTAAAAGATGACTGTGAGTACCCTAATTATATTTGAATTTCATATCTACCAAAATATTTGCAAAGGATTTGGGGAAATTGCTGCTGGGTTGGTTTTGTTATTTATCAGGTGGCGTATATTAAAAGTATACCGGCAAAATAAAACGTCCAACTACTTCGTGCGTCAATGATCGAATGAATTGTTCTTTTTATTTCTTTTTCATCCTTTTACAACATGGTCGCTGGTTACAGCGAGTATTATTACAGCGAATTCTTATTAACTATACTTACTAACGAATAATGGGGTAGTGCTTGTGTACCCACTACCCAATAACTTAAGCCATGTGCGCATTATCTAAGTCTACCCAGTTATTAGCTTAGGCACATATGCCTACAACTCGGCCGTCCTAATAAATTAGGATCTCCTGATTCTACACAATTTATACAATTAATTATACATGATTGGTTCTTACATACATAGTTACATTTGTACCACGGTTTTAGATTTGTGACCGACCACGTACCTTTATAGGGAATTTGTGTCTGTTGAAAACCTTCAACATCCTCCACTATATAGCGGTCATTATCCAAGACGTTTGCTACTCTATATGACCCTCTGAATTTTGACATCAGCTTGCTCGATACTCCTACTTGTGAATTTGTGTTACCTATGACGACATAGTCACCTACTTCAAATTTATGTGCCTGCACTCTTTTAGAGCCTGTTATACCTTTGCGCTTTTGGTTGAACAAATTGTGCTTCTTGTCTGACATCTTCTATTAGCTTATCATCAGACGCCTGTAGCGGCTCTAGCACATGTTCTTTAAGTGTATCTAGAACACTACCTTTTTGCCCAATTCCGAACAATAACGTACTGGGATGCTCATTTACTGGGATGCTCATTCATTGCGAACTCTATGGACTCTAACTTACTATGCCAGCCGGTACCTTTTTCTGTGTTAACTAACTTCGCCAACATCGGCCCTAAACTTTTGTTAACGATTACGGCTTGACTGTTAGCTTGGGGCGAATTTGTTGCAACTTTTATATGTTGAATATTATTACCTACTAAAAATTCTTCGAACTCGCCGGACGTGAAACAAGTGCCGCTGTCTGACGTTAGATATTTAGGACGACTATAGGCTCGGAAGTAATCTTTTAACGATGCGATAGCTTCCTTTGAAGATGTGGTTCTTGCTGGATACAGCCGAACAAACTTGGTGAAGGCATCTATTACTACAAGTATGTGTTTGTGTTTCGTACTACTACTATGGATTGGTCCATAGTGGTCAATATGCAACATTTCAAACGTTTTATTTCCTTTTGGAATCACATTAGGAAATCCCTCTTTTTTACCGTGTTTTGCTGAGAACGCTATTCATTTTAGACAATTTTCTATGTGTCTAAAGGCTTTTTTTCTAACATTAGGGAACCAGTAGCTTTTACTAATTGTTTCTACCACTTTGTCAACACCTACATGTCCTAGCTCATAATGATACTTATAGAGTACATGTTCTTCCATTGACTCCGGTACGTAGAAGAATATATTTCCATCTTTCTTTTTATACACGATCCCGTTCCTCATTTCATACTGACTACTTTCCGTATTCTCTAACTCTGTTCTAATACTCCTTATGTTTTCGTCTCTACTTTGGCATATGATCAAATTTTCTTCTAGTGCGTTCGTATGAATCGTCAAAACGTTATTAATTCTACTAAGAGCATCGACATGTTGCATCCTTTTACCCGCTCTGTGTTCTAGTTCATAGTCGAAGTTTTGTAACTCGAGTGCCCATCTGGCTATACGAGGGTTAATGTCTTTTTTGTTAAGTGTCAGCGTCAATGAATTGCAGTCGGTGACAATTTTAAATTTAACACCTTGAAGGTATACTCTAAATCGTTTCAACGCGTAGATAATCGCTAGTGTTTCAAGCTCGAAACTATGGTATTTGGATTCAACGTCCGTTGTTCGTTTCGAAAAATAGAATATAGGGTGTAATTTTTTGTTGGGTATTTTCTGAAGTAATATTGCACCGAATCCTAGTGCGCTGGCGTCGCAGTGTAGTTCTGTAGGATCATTGGGGCTTTATATAGCCAACACAGGGGCTTCTACTAATTTCGTTTTGAGTTTGTCAAAGGCTTCCATTTCGGCTGGACCTAACATAAACTTTTTATCTTTTCTTAAAAGGTCATAAAGTGGTTTAGCAATAATCGAAAAATCTTGAATAAATCTGCGGAAATATGCGCACAGCCCTAGAAAACTGTGTACCTCGTGAACTTTTGTAGGTACTGCAAAATTTTCAACAGCCTGAATGCCTTTTTTATCGGCTTTAACTCCATCTTCTGAAATCAGATAACCTAAATAGGAGATTTCTGACTGAAAAAACTCGCATTTATCTATGCGTAAGTCCAGTTTGTTCTGAACCAGACAACCAAACACTTTTTTTAGTACACGAATATGTTCATCTAAAGTTTCTGTTGCTATCAATATATCATCTAGATATATAACAACCTCACCACTACGCATCATCTCCGCAAAAATTTTATTGATGAACCTCTGAAAAGTGGCGGGTGCATTCTTTAAACCGAATGGCATTCTGAGAAATTCAAACTGACCTAAAGGTGTGGTAAAAGCTGTATATTTGACAGACTCATCCTCGACATATACATGGAAAAATCGGTTCTTCAAATCTAATTTTGTAAACCACTTTTTATTTGCTAACTTGTCTAACAGATCAATGGCAAGGGGTAATTATCTTTGGCGGTTACTTGGTTAAGTCTCCTATAGTCTATACACATCCGTATCTCACCGGTTTTCTTTTTAACTAGTACAATTGGGGAGGCAAATTCTGAATCGCTAGGCCGTATATAGCCTTTTGTCATATATTCATCTAGGATCTTTTGCAGTTCAACTTTCTCGCTGTGTGCCAATCTTCTAGGGACACAACTAAATGGTTTTGGGTTATCTAACATTAACCGTATTTCCTTTCTAACTATCGGGTTTTTTGGCTTGGCTGCGTTTAAATATTCATTATCAAGTATATTCAAAGCGGGTTCTAACTTCAATACCTATTTTATCTCCTATAATATAGCCAATTTTAGCTATTTCTTGGACCTCTATTGCTAATATTTCGTTTATAGCATCATTCACATCTTCATGTACGTGGTCGGCACTTTCATTTATGTTAACATGATTTTTTGGAACGTTTTCGCTTAGTGTATGTGAGGCTTTATCCATAAAATCTAAACTACCAATTTTAAGCTTGGCGTTGCTTGCCGTTAAAAAATCTCTACCCAATACAACTGAATACCCAATACACTCATTAGGGACCACCATAAGTTCAATAGAAACGTATTTATTCAAAACTTTAACTTTACATTTAACTTTTCCAAAAATTTTTAATTTAGACATATTAATTCCAAAATAAGATTTCGTCACTTCATTTAATAGTATTCTTCCCCGTACTAAGTTTCTCTTGATGAGGCTTATGGGGCTCCCCGAATCGACTAAGCTTTCTATAATTATGTTAAAATTAGGTTCGGCTAATATACTTATATCAAATAAACTTACAAAATTGTCCAGCGATTTTTTTTTGTATTTGTCACATCTAGGGGCCTAATGGCCCTTTTCTCCGCAAGCGAAACACGTTCCGACCTCTCGTTTTGGTTTTCTGCAATCTTTAGAGATGTGTCCTGTGCTATTGCAGTTGTAGCATCTCAGTCTCTTCTCGTTAACGGCTGCATCTGAACGTTGAGGCAAACGCCTTAATTAAGTATCCGGTTGTAGTAAAGTTCATTAGTTTGGCCTGCGTCTGGAGTTGTTTGTTGGGTATGCCGTGACATACTCTATCATCTCCAAGTCGCCCAGATTTAGCCCGCCATTTAGCAAAATTTTTTCGTTGTAGTAATTTGAGAATGATTCGTCATTTTCCCAACTTCGTTTTTCAAAGCGTCGTCGTAAAACGAGGACGTTGTCGCAGTTTGCAAACATTGTTGCCATCGAGTCTAAGATTTCGTAGAGGTTTTTCTCAAACATTTTATTTGCGTTGAACCAGGTTAACGCAACCCCTTTCAACTTCATCTGTATGAGAATGCACAACGTGTCAATTTCAATTTATTAACACTTAGGTTGTAACTGTAAGACAAAGTCTTTTAAAGTACATCATCAGTAACAAATATCGACAAATAATTGAGAAATAAAAACAAAAACATTAAACTTAAACATTGCAATTCTTATGGAATAATTAACATTAATTTATAAACTTATAACTAAATAGAATAGACTTGTAGGAGTGATTTAATGGAATGAAGAAAAGAAGGCACCAGAAGTAACAGAAGGAAATAAAAGATGGGAAATGTTTTAAGAATGCAATCACCAAAATTACTGAGAACAGAAGTAATCGTAGATCACCGTTTTGTAGCTGCTCCAACTCAAGCCTGATGTAAGAGGGACAGGAAGCGAGTTCCAGAGCCTTACAGCATTAACGAAGAAAAGCCTCGAAGAAGATAAATATACATATCTTGGTAAAATTAGCTTTTGATGCCGGCAAGACTGGGAAAATTGTAGTTTTTCATGACGATATCCAGGAGCTCTGGATGCTATTATAGTAAACATGAATATACAGTTGCGCGCAGCTAAATACTCAAAAATGCTGCAACCAACAATTTTTCGCTTCCAGGAAGAAATGTGGTCATATTTTCGCAAGCCATAGACATAGCGGGTAATATTGTTAAAAACTAGATCAATTTTATGACGCGAAGCAGAATCAAATTGACTGTAAATAAGCTCAGAGTACGTTATATGAGGAACGATCAGTTGGATAGCTAATTTTTTCCTAGTTTCCAAAGGTGTAAACGAGGCAGACATTCTTAGTCTACGTAAAACAGAATAGACATTACCAACAATTTTATTTACATGATCAGTACAGCTCATCTTGGAGTTAATCACAAAACCCAAATTTTTTAACTTATCCGTGAATGAAAGGGCACTATTACCAACAAAAAGCTTAGGAATATCTTCAAAATACACAACACGGTGCAGTGAAATAATGCCCAAGGGCGTTATTTCCTTGGGCGTTATTTCACTGCACCACAAAACACTGTCGCTAATGGGCAATACATATGACTTTTTGGCATTCAAACACAGATAGTTTTCAGATGCCCACTTTGAGATTGCAGACAAGTCACTATTTATTTTACAACACAGATCTTCAACCAAGCCAATTCGACTAGACATATACAACTGAATGTCATCAGCATACGCGTGGACATTTACATGTTGACATACAGAGAACACATCATTGACGAACAGACTAAACAAAATAGGACCAAGAACAGAGCCCTGCGGCACACCGGACGAAACCATACACGCTTTGGAAGTAGAACCTTTGCATACCACCTTCTGGGTTCTCCCCGCCAAGTAACTGGTCATGAGCTCGACAGAACTGTTAGAGAATCCAAAGTAGCACTCAAGTTTTTTACAAAGGAGGCCATGATTCACCGAGTCAAACGCCTTGGAAAAATTAAGAAGACACAAAAGAGTTAGGTCATTATTGTCAAAGTGCAATCTAATGTCATCAAGAATTTTTAGCATAGCAGTAGAGCAGCTATGTTTAGGTTTGAATCCTGACTGCAGAGGACTAAGAAGATTGTTCTGCTGAACATGTGCCATAATTTGTGCTGCCATTAAGGACTCGCACACTTTCGCAAAGGCAGGTAAAATGCTAATGGGCCTGTAATTACTAGGCTCAGCAGCTTTATTTATTTTGGCGACGGGAATAATCAATGCCTTTTTCCAATCTATTGGAAAGCAGGAAGATGTGAAGCAATGGTTAATTATGTGTGTGAGAGTTCCTAGAATAAATGGCAGCACAAGCTTGGCAAACTTCAGAGAGATCCTATCTTCCCCAACTGCATTGGACTTGATACCCATTATGGACTTCAACACTTCGAGTTCAGAGACTGCCTGAAACTCAAATTTACTTCCGTGGTAAGTGCAATTTATGGAGCTCAGAGAAACAGGGCCAGACGGGCACGTACTTGAACTAATAAAATATTCGTTGAGAGTTATAGTTAGGGATGTTATAGTAAAAATCATATGATCAGGAGAAAACCAAGTTTCTGAGACACAAATAATATCAACATTTTTATTAGCAAAGGTATCCCTAACATAGTCTAGTTTATCATAATTTAGGCTACGGGCATTGAAGTGTACCACACTTAATCCATCTGCTTGCTTGCATAATATATTTATTAGAGTCTGATGGCATTCGTTAATGCTGAAGGCAGATTTCTCACAGGGGTTTAAAACCATGAGAAGAAGGAGCAAACACAAAAGGTGCACAGTACGTCAGAAACACAGTAATCATAGCAAAATGCATATTGAGAAAGGTAGGTAAGAATAAAGAATAAGAAGGTTGGCAAAGAGAGAAAGATGAAAAGTATACGAAGTAAATGACATAGCTTAAATAGAGACATATGATCAACGAAGTCATTACAAAAGAAAGACACATACATATAAATACAATTTCTGCGCTCATTTCCCAATAACAGCATTCACTTCAGCTCTGCTGCTCACCATTTTTGCCTCCTCACCTGGCTTTAGGCGTATAAATACTTTTCCTCTTATAGAGTAAACCGACGTTAGCTTCTTCTGCCGCCTTTGCTCAGATGCATACGTCAAAACCTCCCTCAGCTTTCTTGGTAGACTTTCATGCAAGAAAATGGAACCATAGCCCACCATATCAATGTCAGAGAGAGCGAGCGATCTCTTCTTTGACTTGCAGAAAACAGCAATCGACTTAAGAAGTTGGTTTCGAGCAGTTGCAGAGCACAACTTGACTACAAAAGAGCATGCACGGTTAGAATTTTGTTGCTTGTATTTGCTTCTTATACGAAAGGCATCTCGCACCATTGGAGTTTCGTGCTCAGCAACTTTGCATATTTTTGCAAAAACTTCAGGCAAACACTCACCTGCTGCTTGAGGAACAAGAGAGATTATCAAATCACTAGAGACAGCGCTGCTTTCAAGCTCATTGAGTTGATTCTTAGCTGCAGTCAATTCGCTGCGAAGAGTGAGAACATCGCAGCAGGCATTTTCGACTGCAGTTACTCTTTTTTCTATCGCCGCTACCGCGAGCTTGAGGTTTGCAGTTTCCGCTGCTATATCACCAATCTTCTGCATAACGCGCTCTTCAGAACTCACCATTACTGCAGTTAGCTCTTTTATGATTTTTTCTCACTGCTCTTCCAGCTTCTTTTCTATTCTGTCAAGTGCAGAAGAAGAGGGTGTGACAGGTGTTTGCGGGGGGGACATCTGTCCTCTTGGCGGGTTTCTCCGTGAAGGTATTGTTGTTGTTGCAGGTTTAATTTTTATATTTTATTTAAGATTTGCTATTGAAACTTTGCAAAGTAATTAGCCAGCAAGATAGGCGATGAATTGTTGCAAAAAACACCAAAACTAGTTTACAGCACTCACGTAAAGCTTTAAAGCGATAAATATTGGCAAATTTCGTTATATTTCTAGAGATATATAAAATAAATTGAGAGCGCACAAAAACACGACCTATTCAGCTGACATTTAGGTCAACGTTATCTTTGATTGTGTCGTCTTTGATTTTCTGCTTTTCTTTTAGGTGTAGTAGTCGAGACCGCCATATTTCAAAATTCTCCTTACTATCGTACTCGGCAACTAGTTGCTTTAGTGTGTCAAACGAAATTTTTTCAGGGAGGGCTTCCCCTCTGTTCCCGTCGTTTTGTTGTAACTTTAGTTTTAGAAGTTCAATTTCTTTTTCTAAAATTTTAAGTTTTAAATTTTCGTCGTCACGTCGACTTTGTACATTTGGCGCCGTGTTCGTTTCATCTCGGCTAAGGGCTACGCCGAATCGGCCATTTATCCAACCACCATTGTTCGCACCATTTTCGATCGAAACCAAGCTCGTATTGTTGTAGTCGCCGTTACTTCGTCCGTTAGCCGCACCATTGTCTGCATTGTCCGTTACGTTGATCGTCCGTCATCGTCTAATTCCGTTCCAGGACAAATTCCTCTGACTACTGCCGACAGCTCGTTAAGCCTTGCTGCTAACGACGCTTTTGCGCCGATCGCATTTACTCCAACGGCTGTGCACCATGCTTTTAGCTGAAGCAGACTATACCTTTCAGCCATTATTTTTTCTTGGTTCATTTTTAATATAATTTCCGATTGTAAACTTTTATTTTACGAAATATATGCGTAGGGGTGGTTTCGCGACCACTTCTGATGTAATTTATCAGGTGGCGTATATTAAAAGTATACCGGCAAAATAAAACGTCCAACTACTTCGTGCGTCAATGATCGAATGAATTGACCTTTTTATTTCTTTTTCATCCTTTTACAACATGGTCGCTGGTTACAGCGAGTATTATTACAGCGAATTCTTATTAACTAGACTTACTAACGAATAATAGGGTAGTGCCTGTGTACCCACTACCCAATAACTTAAGCCATGTGCGCATTATCTAAGTCTACCCAGTTATTAGCTTAGGCACATATGCCTACAGTTTGCTACTTTTGAAGGGTCAAATGGAGAAGCATCATGATATGTGGCGCTAACTTCTTCGGTAGGTGTTCCATCTGGTTCAATCGTTGTAGTTGTTGATGTAAAATGCTTGTGTTTTCTATAGAAATGAGGCCGAAAAGTGGACTTGTTGAAAAATGTTTTACAACAAGTTTGAAGAATGGGGCATCCAAAGAATGAAATAGAAATTAGTGTGTTGGCTGTGTGCCAAAGAATCATTCTGTTTTATTATAAAAATGTTAGCCTATTTATACAAAATATTTCTTACTTTTTACTTATTTACTACGATACATATTTACTCTAATTCTTACATATTAAAGTAAAAGAGAATCAAGAGAGAATGCATTCCAATGCATGCATGTGCATATGTATGTACATATGCACATACATAAATATACATATTTTGTCAAAGCATATAAAAGAGTTTGCCCAATTCGTGGGAAAACTACGCATAGCCAAAATACATAACATCAGCAATAATTTTGGCTGGGAGTTTGTTTACGTTGGCGGTCGGTAATTAAGCCGCTGCTCGCGCTTGCATATATATGTAAGCATTTATATATGCAAGCGTTTTGGATACATATATATTTTAATATACCGTCTGTATGTACATAGGCATGTGCATGCATTGGACACACTACAAGTTGCATTCATATATATAATACTTCTATATTGCTAGTAAAGAACTGTGAAGCATGTCAAACATTACAGTACAGACATACAATGAGAGAAGAAGACAAAATCTCGTTGGCGTCGTCAATTTTTTTGAATAAAAGGGGGTCAATGAAATATGTGGATATTTCAAAGATTGAATTTATTTGCTTTTTCTTATTATTACTTGCACTAATGTAATGTACAAAAGTCAGCTTCGCTCTCACAATTTTTCAAAATTTAAATAATGCATTTTCTAACCATATTATGGACGATCACGTAGCCATAGAAACCCTATAAGCTCAAATAATAAATATATTACGGTTTATATTCAATATCTTGGCATTTTCATATTTAATTTACTCAACTGTGGTTTTATACTCTACTATAAAGTACAATTTGTGTAAACAAGTCAGTGGCCCCTGTCTACCCCTTCCATACGTTTTTTTCGCCGCGCCGCTTCAATGCACTAACACTAATAAAACTCGCGCATGCGCACAACTTGCATTATAAGCATCTCGTGTAATAATGATTGACACGCTTTCAGCATATTGGGAAGATACGATACTAGCAATATAGAAGTATTATATATATGGTTGCATTGGGCAATTTACAATATTGTTACAACAAAGGGGTCGAGCTGTTATCAGCAGGGTGTGAAAACGCGAACCATAGAGCCTGGACATCCAGGCTCCTAGCCTCTCTCATACCAGGACCGTAGTGCACGGTGAATTCTCCCTGCGATGGCGGGCGATGTCGACGGGAACAGTCCCGCTGCATGCGAGCGCGCTCGTATGCAGTGGTACTCCTTTTCGTTGACATGGGCTGCCACTGTGGTGGGACCCTGACCGTAGCCTTCACGAGGTGACCCTGTCTTGTACAGAACACTACGGATCTAGATCCGAAGGGTGTCGATCTTACCCTTCCCCCTAACCCAAGGTGTCATGCGTGTCCGTGCCTAATGGGTGGTTTGCAGTCAGGGGCTTCCGACTGTATTCTAACGGAGCCTCCCGGATACCGGTCCACCTCCGGGAGTAACGGTGGACTTGCTACGGTATGGGGCGCTGCCGTAGTCGACCGTTTCCCTTCCCCCTCCTTTATTTTATGGTCACCGAAAGGCCTCGTCTGAGTAGGTGGCCAACGACACAGATGAAAATGCTTAAAACAAACTCCGCCTCGGATCCCTGCACGGGTAAAAATGCCGCCTCTGGACAAGGCGTTAAAGCTGTACCACAACAACCACACACCAGGTCCACCAACCCGAGAACCGAATCGACGGTGTCGGGCAGGCTTTCACGGCCAAAGACCTCGCTTCGGTCGCCTGCACAAGGTAGTACGACTAAACCCCTTGAGGGAAAGCCGCTACCACGCGAAACCGCACCAGCCAAACCCCTACAGGGTGGGGCAAAAGCGGGAAGCACTGTGCAGCCGGCCAACCCCCATAGGTCCGCTCAGGGCACTATTATAGCGCAGCCCGAGGGTGCTGGCCCCAGTCCCTCTACGGGAGTAAGGTCAGCCCCCAGTGCTGCCAGCAGCGCTAGACAGTTGAGGAAAATTGCTCCCTCCGTCAGGGCGCAGCGAGACCGTAGATCCGCGGCCAGGATTATTGCGCGACTGGAAAACGTGTCTCCCAGCGTCATGACGGAGGACCAAAAATCCTCTTTAGCCTGGGCAACCAGCCTTCTCGCCGCGAGACAGGAGCGCACCGTAGGGAAAAGCGGCGAGAAAAATAACCACGCCAGAGCCCAGCCAAGGGCACTAGCCTCTAAGAGACAACGCTCTCAGGAAAGCACCACGAGTGAATCCAAGAGGCATAGACCCTTGGCGTCAGCTCTCAGAACTTCTGCGGCGAACCCGTCCAGGCCTTTCAATGAGGTGGCCAAAGAGCACCTCACACTCGCGGTACTGGACAAGGGACACCCAGACGGCAACATCACTCCGGACAACTGGAAGTCGGTGTTGATAGGTTTGTGCAGGGTCTACGGTGAAGTCCTTGAGAAACATCCGGGCCCTGCACCTGTCATAAGAGATGCCGGTTGGCATCAAAGGCGGATAAAGTTGGTTTCTTGCTCCGACGAGCGCTCGGTTATGCTCTATAAGGAAGCAATTTCCGCGTTGGGCGAGCTGTGGTCTGGGGCAGACTTGGTGGCCGTGCACAGGAACGAGATTCCTCGCAGGCTACGAGCCTGGGCCTGGATACCAGCAGCCGAGCCGTCGACGCCAGAGGTCATCCTGAAAATCATTCAGGCAGGTAACGCAGGACTACCCACCAGTGAATGGAGGGTAGTAAGGGTGAGTGAGGTCAGGGAGAAACAACGCTACGTGACCTTGATCATAAGCGAGGATTCTCTCCCTGCACTCGAAGCCTGTGGTGGAGTCATTAGCTACTGCTTCTACTCCATCACCCTGCGGATCCAAAAGAAGGATGACGCCACCGCGGACGAACCTGAAATGGAGGAACCGGGCAACACCTTGAGTGGACCAGGGACCTCCATAAAACCTAGCGAGGAGGATATATCGTCCGACAACGCCTTGAGCGGAGCGGAGGAAACCTCGTTAGCATCGCAAACCGCTGCAGGCGGTGATGGTCTCACAGGCAGCACCTCGAGTGAACCTGCTGGGAGGGCGCACTCACTGGTCGGATACGATACAGCGAACGACACCGAGAGCGATAGTGCTTCGGTGTCGTGCCTCGTCGGGTCGACCTTCGGCCAATGGGTGCACCGGTCCGAGAGCCAGCTACTGGACTCTGATGCGGAGGACGCGGCACTTGACGTTACGGTCATAGCCGCTCCCGAACGCGAAGAGGCAGTAGCAATGGACGAGGGCTCAGACACAGAACTTTAAATTTTTTTTTGATGATGAGGGTTTTGCAAATTAACCTGCATCACTCCAAGGCAGCTTCGGCTGCCCTTCTTCTGCGCCTCAGCGAAAAAGCAGAGGAACTCGTACTTATCCAGGAACCTTGGATCGTTCAGAACAAGGTCTGTGGACTACACTCTGATGCCTACCAGGTGGTCAAGGCCCCAGTTACAGGTAGGACCAGAGCATGTATTCTTATAAAGAAGACTCTCTCTTACTTTTTGTTATCAAATTTCAGTGACGCAGATACTGTGAGCATCAGCCTAGAACTGGAAGGCAAGCGAATCTGGCTAATTGCAGCCTACATGGCGCATGAGGCCCAACAATTTCCAACTAACTGCTTAAGCAACGCAGTGAAGGAGGCAAACCAACGGAGGCTGCCGATTATAATAGGAGCTGACGCAAATTCACATCACGAAGTATGGGGTTCTACGGACACTAACCCTAGAGGTGAGTGCCTTTTAGACTTTATTCTATCCAATAATTTAAATATAAGTAACTCTGGAAACGAACCAACTTTCGTTACTGCAAATAGGAAAGAAGTACTTGACATTACGCTGGTCTCCGACCCGCTAGCGGGCCAAATTGAGAACTGGCACGTGTCAAGAGACAATTCCCTCTCTGACCATAGGTACATATGTTTCTGTCTCCTCGTGAGGCCGCCCACTACTGCAGCTTACAGAAATAGGAAGCGAACAAACTGGGAGGTCTTTAAGACCGCTCTATCGCATTCGCTCCACAACAAAGCTTCTCACGGTAAGTTCAGCCTACCGCTAAGATCTGATGAAGCGCACTTATTCTCTGATGACGATTTAGCTTCGATCGGTGAGCTCGACTCATCGTCTAAAATTGATGAAGCAGTAGACGTGATCACAGAGTCCTGTAATGCTGCTTTCAACGCCTCCTGTCCTCTTACCAGACCGAGTAATAAGAAGAGACCACCATGGTGGAGCTCTGAGATTTCTCAGCTAAGGAAAGACAGCAGGAGGCTTTTTAATCAAGCTAAGCGGACCGGTTCTTGGCAAGAATATAAACAAGCCTTAAAAACTTTCAAGAAAGCAGTCAACCAAGCCCAGAGAGATTCGTGGCGGGACTTCTGTACCAACATCGAATCAAACTCGGAGGCCAATAGACTGCGTAAAGTTCTCTCGAAAAGTCCTAACGTCACAGGTTACATTCAAAAACCAGATGGAGATTGGACAACATCTAGTAGCGAAATGGTCGAACTCCTAATGGACACGCACTTTCCTGGCTGTTCCAAGGAGCCACCATCAGCCGACAACAACGACGGATACTATCACTCCACATGGAAGCTGATTAATCCTCAAGAAGTCGAATGGGCTATCAAAACTTTCGACCCCTTTAAATCTCCGGGACCCGATAACATATTTCCCGCCGAACTTCAAATGGCGAGCGAGATTCTCTCGCCCATGCTGTCTAAAATCTACACAGCATGTCTAAGGCTATGCTACGTTCCACAAAGATGGACCGAGGCGAAGATAGTCTTCATTCCCAAAGGAGGCAGAGCTTCACACTCGAAGCCACAAGACCTCAGGCCTATAAGCCTAACATCTTTTCTTCTCAAGGTTTTGGAAAGAATACTGGACGCACACATAAGGAAAAATCTGCGTTTACCAAGCCTATCGACAGCTCAGCATGCATACTCTAAAGGCAAGTCCGTGGAAACTGCACTCCATGCTATTACCACAAAGATAGAAAAAGGACTTGCCCTCAAGGAATTCACCCTGGGCATTTTTCTCGACATTGAAGGAGCCTTTAATAACGTGCACCCTCTAGCGGTCATCGAGTCCCTTCGGAGAATGGGACTAGACCCACCGCTGGTAGAATTCGTTAGACAGCTACTGTCAAGGAGAACTATCCAAGCAAATCTAGGAGAGGCCTCAATAGTGCGTTACGCATCCAGGGGCACTCCTCAAGGAGGAGTTCTATCACCTCTTCTGTGGAACCTAACAGTTAACACCCTACTTCTGAAGCTTGAAAACACTGGCTGTCAAATTATTGCCTACGCCGATGACATCGCTCTGACGGCGACTGGTAAGCATCTCCAGTCTCTAAGTGAACTACTCCAGACTGCCTTGAACCTCGTGGAGGACTGGGCCCTGGAGAGCGGCCTTAGTGTTAATCCCTCTAAAACGGAAATGATTCTGTTCACTAGGAAGTACAAAATACCAACTTTTGTACCACCACGCCTGAATCGAGTCAGGCTCACACTTTCTCAGGAGGTCAAGTACCTCGGCGTGATCTTAGATAGCAAACTCAACTGGAATAAGCATGTTGAGGATAGATCGAGGAAGGCTATCACGGCCCTATATTCATCCAAGGCCGCGGTAGGGAAGAGATGGGGCCTAAACCCTAGAATTATGCACTGGCTGTACATCGCTGTAGTCAGACCCATCCTTTTCTATGGCGTTGCTGTGTGGTGGCCAGCACTCGAGCGCAACAACAACATAAGCAGGATGGGCAGAGTACAGCGGTCAGCGGCGATGCTTATCACGGGGGCGCTTCCATCGACGCCCACAAAAGCCTTGGAGGTCATGCTCAACCTCTTGCCGGTTGACCTGTATGGAAAACTCCAGGCGAGCCATAGCGCTGTACGAATGAACGCAGTTCAGCGCTGGAGCGACACCAGATTTGGGCACGCTAGCATCCTGGAGACCATACCAAATAAACTGAAGGTAGTAGATTACACCACACCTATCGGCTATGACCCAAACACGTTGTTCTCCATCAGAATCCCTGAGAGGCACGAATGGGATAACGTGAATATTCTAAACCCACATTCAACCTCAATCTTCACAGACGGCTCAAAGCTCGACGGTAAGGTCGGCAGCGGAGTCTACTCGGAAGATCTTTCACTTTCCCTATGCATAGGGCTACCTAGCCACTGCAGCGTATTCCAGGCTGAACTTACAGCCATAGAGGAAGCTGCACGCTGGCTGCTCTCGAAGAACTGCACGTCAGTATCCATATACTGCGACAGCCAAGCAGCGATCAAAGCCCTTCAGAGCAGCAACACCTCTTCGAAGGTAGCACTCGACTGTAGGCACTCACTAAATGAACTGGCCTCGAAATGCTCCACAGCAGTGATATGGGTTCCAGGCCACAGCGACATTCCTGGAAACTGCGCTGCTGACGAGCTAGCTAGGAAGGCCACGGAGCAATCTGAGGGGAACCGAACTAGGAATACCTCCCCCCCTCTAGCCACGACTAAGCTCTGGCTCCTACGCGAATTCGAAGGAAAAGCAAACTCTAGATGGACACGGGAGACGACTTGCGAGGTGTCCAGGCAAACCTGGCCCTGCATCTGTAAGAAACGGACCGAGTCCATACTCAATCTTTGACGACCATCCCTAGGCCCCCTGATTGGGGTGCTCACAGGGCACTGCCTAATGGGAACACATGCCAAACGCATGGGGGTCCCCTCAAACGACTTCTGTCGCAGCTGCAGAGACGAGGAAGAGATAGAAGATGTCGAGCACTTCATCTGCAGCTGCCCCGCTCTAGCCAGGACCCGGCTGGAGTGCCTAGGGGCTTTTCAATTTACCAGCTTAGCTGACCTAAGCTCCGTCGAAACCGGAGACATTCTGCGCTTTATCAAGCGGACAGGGTGGCTCAATCTTATGAGTGTATAAGGGAAGCAGGGAATAAACCCCCCTCAGTGGTATCACAATGGGCCATCCGGCCTAAGTGCGCCCCTCTGTGAGGCAGAGGGGCAGCCACCCTAACCTAACCTAACCTACAACAAATGTGGCTTAAAACATGCGCGTATATTTCTCTAACACTGCATATTTGCGGTTGTTTGCAAATTTTTTTTCACATACATATATTGCACTTAAACATATTGCTTAATAACTTACACTTAATTTAAAAAAGTGATATTAAATCTATTATTTATTTATTTATTTTATTTTTCTTTATTTGCTTTTGCGCTGCGTAGAAAACTGAGAGAGAGACCTTGCTGAAGAGAGCTCGATGAGCGAGTTTAAACATTTTTCTATGTACGCTTGAATTTTACGCTAAATGCTGTGTAATTCATTGCCCATTTTTAGTGATAATCAAAATTTTGAATCATTTTACGTTTTTTATTAAACATTTTTGGAAGTAAAATAAAATTTTCATGTGATTAATGTCTAAAATTATGTCTTTTGCGACTCTTTGCAGAATATAAGCAGAAACGATTGTAATTTCAAGCAAAAGCAAGAGAGTCAACAAAAATTTACTATATTAATCTCTGTAAATTTGATCAGAAAGTTTAGAGTGTTGTTTGTGTAAAATCTCAATAACAAAAAACCAGAGCACATGGTTGGCAAACTGTGACATCAAAAACAGTCTTGCAAAAAATCCATCATGATCCAATCTCACCACCGGATGGCGGTGTTGGTTCCTGAATTGGTAAAAGTTGATTGAACAGGTTGTTTAGAAGGCAAAAAACCCATTGCGTTGTTAGCTCAATAGTTAGCAATGCGTGCCAAAATGTCTCTGACGAGCAAAGTTAGCAACTTCCGCAATGGATCTATAAGAAAAGCTATGGCGGTTGTCTCTAAATTTTTCCTGTTCAATTCAACAAAAACTTTTAATAACTAATACAAAATTATTTAAAAAAACAATAATAATTTTTCGCTGCAGAAAAAATTATCAATAGGTCTCAAGCTCGTACCGAACCAGGATACTTTTAATACAATTTTGAATTGAAAAAAGTGAATATTCCTATATTCCTAATTGATTAGACGAAATCCGATAATGTAAGTAAAAATTGATTAATTTAATGTTGAATTCTTGAAATGGCTCCATATGTTAAAAACGAATACCACAACAGAAAATTTTTTAAAACTGGTTTTTAATATATTTAGATTTAACTACTTGGGCATACGAACCGGGCCGGCGAATAAGACTCATATTTTGCAATCGTAGTTAACAGGCGACTCGGCCAATCCCTGTATTTTCATTTTGACATTTATATTTTGTTCTTTATATTTGCACTATTTACTTATGTATGTATGTGAAAATACGCCACTTTTCCACAAATGTGCTATTCCATAAAAGTCGAATGCCTAATCATTTTATATTATACTAGCAGACCCGGCAGACGTTGTTCTGCCTGACCAGCAAATACATTCAGGGATATAACGATTTGAAATATTACTTAGCTTGTGGTCTTGGAACTGCCCACTTTTCCAAAGAATTTACAAATGTAGCCTATGTATGTCGTACCCAACGAAGATTTTAACGTATTGGAAAAGTTTAAAACAGATCAACCATAAACTTTGGACATTATTGAAGTACAAACAAAACACAAAAAATGTGGGCGTGGCACCGCCCACTTTTCCAAAATTACATAAATCTTGACCAAAGTACACACATATCCAGAATTTGAATTTGAATTTGAATTTATTTAAGCAATTAGTACATTAAGATAATAAAATCTTTTATCGTACAACAAACAAGAATTACAATTTGACAAAGCATAAATGACAACTTAACCTATACATATGTATTGCAGTAACAATCTTTATAATTTTAAAACCTACAGTTAACATTCTTGAGAAATAGAAAAAGTGTTGAGAAAATTAGCTAATAAGTCATTTCCATTAGATAGGACGGTTCAGAATCATAATCAGTGGCTAGCAAAATAGTCGTAGAGAATTCGTCTGCAGTTGTTCTGATTTAAAGAGTTTCTAACAGCAACTGGAATAGAATTCCAGAGACGCGTGGTGTTGACGAAAAACAGCCTCGTCGAGGTTGCATAGTTAAAACTGGGTACAGACAAAGTGCATGACCGGAGCGACCTATTAAATACAATTTTATTATACAGATAAGAAGGTGCTTTGGTTGAGATTAAACGGAACAGGAAAATGCAACTCCTTGCCTTCTGGTAATCAAACAGGTTACAGCCTAACAGTCGAGATCTCCAAGGTGTTATATGGTCAAACCTGCGCAAGCCATAAACGTATCGAGTGACGTGATTGAACGCTACCTCCATTTTATGCGCAGATCTTGAATCCAGCTTATTGTAAACTAACTCCGAGTATGTAATAAGTGGAAGAATAAGTTGAACAGCGAGTTTTCTTCTCATATTAAGTGGGGTAAAGGGCGCGGTCTGCCTAAGATTACGCAACGAACCATACACCTTACCTACCACAGAGTTTACGTGATCAGCACAAGTGAGGGTAGAGTTTATCACAATGCCGAGGTTCTTAGCTTTCGTGACGGTTGTCACATCA
Source organism: Sphenella marginata (assembly GCA_951509765.1). Classification (NCBI taxonomy): domain Eukaryota; kingdom Metazoa; phylum Arthropoda; class Insecta; order Diptera; family Tephritidae; genus Sphenella; species Sphenella marginata. The sequence goes on from OX608078.1 coordinate 1,747,198, forward strand.
GAGTTTCCAATGCTTATTTTTGGAATTGTGAGGTTCGAGGTATTTCTCTTTGCAATGGGCAACATATATGATTTACCGGCATTAAGACAGAGGCCATTGTCATTCGCCCAGTTTAATATTGACGACAAGTCGCTATTTACCCTAACGCACAAGTCACTTATATTATGAAAATTATCAGATAAATACAGCTGAATATCATCAGCGTACGCATGTATACTCGCATATTTGCACACATTGAACACATCATTCACAAAGAGACTAAATAACAAGGGACCTAGTATGGAGCCTTGAGGAACTCCAAACATAATTTTTTTGGTTCCGATGCATCCATTCCATTACTCACAAATTGATATCTATCTGACACATAACTCTCCACTAACTTTCGAGCGGTACTACCAAATCCGAAACATTTTTGCAGCTTATGACACAGCAATGCGTGGTCAACTGAGTCAAACGCTTTCGAAAAGTCTAACAGACAAAGTATTGTTAGAAATAATTAATTTAGACCAAATATGTTCAGAGCTATGAAGAATTTAAATTTTATATAGCCTGGGGGCGTGGCACCGCCCACTTTTCCAAAAATTGATATAGCCTGAATTGTACACAACAACTTTCTTAACCAATCTTGAAAGTTTAAAAGAGATCGACCATAAACTTTGGACATTATTGAAGTACAAACAAAACACAAAAGATGTGGGCGTTGCACCGCCAACTTTTCCAAAATTATATACATCTTGACTAAAGGACACACATATCCAAAAATCTTTAATTTAGACCCAATATGTTCAGAGTTATGAAGAATTTAAATTTTATATAGCCTGCGGGCGTGGCACTGGCTACTTTTCCAAAAATTGATATAGCCTGAATCGTACACAACAACTTTCTTAACCAATCTTGAAAGTTTAAAAGAGATCGACCATAAACTTTGGACATTATTGAAGTACAAACAAAACACAAAAGATGTGGGCGTTGCACCGCCAACTTTTCCAAAATTATATACATCTTGACTAAAGGACACACATATCCAAAAATCTTTAATTTAGACCCAATATGTTCATAGTTAGGACGATTTGAAATTTTATATAGGCTGTGGGCGTGGCGTATGATTTTATGAAAATCCTTTAATACTCCGGTATGTATAACAATCAAAAAAAATGAAGTGCTTTGATAAAATCTTAACTAGAGCAAATATATTCAGGGCTATAACGAATTGAAATATTACCTAGCTTGAAAAATATTACTTAGCTTCAAAAAAATTTACAAATGTAGCCTATGTCGCACCCAACGAAGATTTTAACGTATTGGAAAAGTTTAAAACAGATCAACCCATGATCCAACCATATCAGGTCTTAGAAGCTCGACAAACCTACAAACACACAAAAATTGTCCAGGTATTTTGTTTTTGTAATTTGTGGGTTTATAGTCAAAATCGTACTGAAAAATATTTTGATTGTCAAAATTCGAGAAAAAAATAAAAATCAGCTGGCCTATCGACACGACCTGTATTATTGGATCATGGATCAACCATAAACTTTGGACATTATCGAAGTACAAACAAAATACAAAAAATGTGGGTTTGGCACCGCCTACTTTTCCCAAATTATATAATTCTTGACCAAGGGACACACATATCCAAAAATCATACATAAGTTTAGACCAAATAAATGTGTTCATAGTTATAATGATTTAAATATTATATAGCCTGGGGGCGTGGCACCGCCCACTGTTCCAAAAATTAATATAGCCTAAGTCGTACACAAAAAACTTCTGAGCCAATCTGCAAAGTTTAAAAGATATCGTCCATAAACTTTGGACATTATTGAAGTACAAACAAAACACAAAAAATTTGGGCGTGGAACCGCTCACTTTTCAGAAATTATATAAATCTTGACTAAAGGACACACATATCCAAAAATCGTTAATATAGACCGAATATGTTCATAGTAATGTAGATTAAAATTTAAGATAGCCTTAATCTTAATTTTTATTTATAAGACTAGCAGGGTGCCCAGCGTTGCACGGAATGTACATAAGTAGTTCATAAACTCCTACTAACCTCCATTGCGAAGACAATTTACCGGCTGAGAAGGTTCAGAACAATATTTATTTTCCCAATTTATACCTCGTTTATGTCTACGGCAACCAACTAAAGTAAAGGCATTTTTAAAAAGTCTATCTTCGACATTTTGTCATATCCCTTCCATTTGAATCTTTAGCTGTGCCTAAATATTCCCGAAGTCATCCCCAGTAATTTTTTAAAGAAATTTTCAATGTACAGATACAACTCTTCTACAGTTTTATTAAAGATATTTTTTTTTCTTATTTAAAGGCATCCACCCACCCTTCTCTTTTTCCGTCGGAAATTTTTGAAGATATATAATTGCATATAACAGTACCCATTGGCACCATTCGTTTGATACCCATATTGTACTAACACATTTTTTTGCAAATATTCCTCGATAACTTCAAGATATCTCCGAAACCATTTGGGATATTTCAATTGATCACATCGCATATTACAGCAATCATTGACACCTTTCGTTTGACATCCATATTGTACTAAGACATTTTTGGTCACCCCTGGTCCAAATATTGGGGGATAACTCCAAAACCGGTTGAGATATCGCACAAAGTAATATCTTAATTTTTAAGTTGAGTATCTAGCAATCCAACCAAAAAAGTTTCATTCATTTCCATTCAGTACTTTCAGAGTGATACGGCCACAAACATACAGACAGACAGACAGACAAAAAAATTAAAAACTAGTAAGGAAGTCTAAGTTCGGGTGTAACCGAACATTAAATATCTAGTAGTGATCTGTTTCGGTATCCTAATTTACTCAGGTCTATTTTAATAACTGAAAATTTGTTATAAAGGCAACTGATTGTTTTCGATAAAAACATTTCTTTTGTAAGTGGTAAATTAAACTATCACTAAATAACAAAATATAAATAGCTTTCCCCAGGTTCATGAAAGGTATGAAAATAAAAAAATTAATACAAAACTAGGTATAAACAGTATATAAGGAAGTCTAAGTTCGGGTGAACCGAACATTAAATACCCAGCGTTAGTTTCCAGAAAAAGGGGGCCGGGTTTTCATCGTGGTTTCATAGCCACACCCCTTGCTTATAAAGCACTAGCAGGGTACCCGGCGTTGCTCGGGATGTAAGTAGTTAGGAGACCTTTCAAAATCAATAATATACTTTAAGATTTCATATTAAAAATAAATTATTTTTTTTAATAATTAATTAATTGCGTATACAACTTACAATATTAAGGGCTCAGTAGCCCGTTTCTGTAACTTTGCGTTAACTTAACGAATGAGTTTTTATCGCATGGCTCGTAACGAATTCGTTATGAAAAGTGTTTCTGTATGAAAAAAATTCACCTTGCGATATGTTCGTGGTGTGTTATGTAAAAATGATAAAATGATAGCCCACAAGGCTTAGGTGCCAAATAGAACATTTGACGCACGCCAAGCAATTGTCTTAATAGCCTAGTAGTTGTGATGTTGCCCTAACCAGCGGGGGATTCCGAGTTCGAATCATGGCAAGTTTTTATTTTTTTCATCTTTTTTTTAAATATTTTTTTTTTGTTTTTATATTTTTCTAAGAACTTACTTTGAGTAAATATTAATAACATTAAAAATTTGCACACAATGCAATTATTTTGGATTCTACGCTTGTTATCACTGCCACTATAGGCTGCGTTAATTTTATCGATCGCCGTAACGAAAATACATATCTACCACGCTTATAGAAACACTGCTCAGCGATAACTACATAACAGGGTTGCACTTTGCGTTAAAAATCGTATCGATGGGATACAGAAACGGGCTACAGAACTAAAAGGATTTAAGTGTGAGTTATACCCACATTTGCATAGTGAAATATGGTGTTTATTTGTTGGCAAAGAGATCCAAGTCATTTCGGACATTGTAGTGTCATCTATTTCCCATACAATAAACGCCCTTCCCAGGTTTTACATAGAATTTTCAAAAGGCAGTAAACTTTAAACTTGAATACTTATCTCAATTCAATTTCGGAGTCACTTAGATCCATTTGGTTCTAAACCCTTTATATATAATTTTAGTATTCAAATTATGGTTGCACGATACACAAAATTTTTAATTTTCTGTCCCGGAGCGTAAATAAATAGCGAGGAGGGTTTTCCTTGACGGAAACACGCCACATAGAGCTATTTATATCGTTAATCTCCTGATCAATTTTCAGGTCCCAACCTTAAACGCTTTCATCTTGAAAAATTAAGTTTGTATTGGAGGTGCCATGCCCCCTTTTCCGATAACCCCCACTTTTATGCGCAAAAATTGTTTTAATAACATATAGCTCTGTAACAATTTGTAGGTCCCTGCCTTAAATCCTATTAGAGATATTCAGCTTGAAAAATTAAGTTTGTATGGGAGGTGCCACGCCCACTTTGTCATTTTACCCAGTTTTTTTGGATGTGGTAGGGATCGATTCCATATAACCCCTTACCAAGTTTCAATAGTCTAACAAAAATACTTCCAGAGATATCGACTAAGAAGTATTTCAATCGTATGGGAATTGCCACGCCCCCTTTTTCGTTATCCCCAGTTTTTTTTGGAGGTGGTAGGGATCGATTATATATAACCCCTCACCAAATTTCAGTGGTCTAACCTAAATACTTCCAGAGATATCGACTAAGAAGTATTTCATTCGTATGGGAGGTGCCACGCCCCCTTTTTCGTTATCCCCAGTTTTTTTTGCAGGTGGTACGGATCGATCTCATATAATCTCTCACCAAATTTCAGTGGTCTAACCTAAATATTTCCAGAGATATCGACTAAGAAGTATTTCATTCGGATGGGAGGTGCCACGCCCACTTTTTCGTTACACCCAGTTGTTTTGGAGGTGGTAGGGATCGATCCCATATAACCCCTTACCGAGTTTCAATAGCCTAACATAAATACTTCTAGAGATACGGACAATGGAAAATTCCAGTTGTATGGGAGATGCCACGCCCCCTATATATATCAAAATATTTTTTAGCCTGTGACCATCCCAGGAAGATATCCAGTGGGTGTGTAAAATTTGGTTACGATCGGCTTATTCGTTTAGGACGCAAGTGGATCTATACCTATATATTTACATAATTTGAATTTTATATATATAGATTAACCGCTTACATGAGCCAAAAGTATTCAATCGATATTTTCAAGGGTTATACCATGTCCTATATATAACTGTGGAAAAGAAGGCGTGCCATGCCCATAACTTTTAACGTAATTTATGAAATGTTTGATATACGGATATACATATGTGTCCACTAATTAATATTTACATAATTTTAAAAAAGTGGGTAGTGGCACGCCCACGGGTTTTAATATGTTGTTTGTCCCTATTTGAAGGTCAGTTTTCATTGCAGATCTTTATGATACTTTCACAGTGCTTGTTAATAGTGAAATGTTGATATTTTGTTTATTCACTTGTGGGCGGTTCCATGCCCATTTTAGAAAATATTACCAAAAAACCTTTAAAATCACTAATAACATCTTCAGGTGAATGAGTGTACTAGCATTATATCTTTATCAGTTAAACAGATATTGTATATTCCGGCGGTGCCACGCCCACTTTCCAAAATTTTACAAAAATAATGTAAATAATATGAAAATTGATGTATGTACCAAATTATATTATTATAGCGGTATCAGTTGCTTAGATATGGACTTTTCAATATTTCCACCTCCTTTCAATATAACTTTTATGAAAAAGTAGGCGTGGTCGCGAAGCTATTTCGTTTATTTTCTATAGCTGAATTTAACACAACTATAGTATGCCCTCTACAAAATTTCGTTATACTAGCACAAACAGTTCTGAAGTTATTGAGAGTCAAAATTTGAAAATTTCTTCAAATATATGTGGGCGGTGCCACTCCCCTTTTCAAAAAATTTGATAAAATCGGCTTAGAACATTAAAAACAATACATATTGCAAATTTTATCATTGTATCTGTTTCTAATATTGAATTAACCCGTTTTATACGTTTTTCGAAATTTTCTATATCGAAAAAGGAGCGTGGTTATGGTCCGATTTTGCCCATTTTCTATACCAATCTATTCAGAACCCAAATAAGTACGCATGCCGAATTTGGTGAAGATATGTCATTATTTGCTGAAGTTATCAACAAAGTTATAATACCCTTGTACTAGTACTAGTACGCTGGGTATAAAAAAGGCAGTAGGGTGTTAACTACTTGTCCGTATATTTTGCGTGTTTGCTATCCGATTTGCGTAATTTTTGGCACCTCACTAACTTTCATGAAAATACCTTCTTGAAATTTCAAGCAATCACTTTTGGAAATAGCTGACCTTTTTTGCTGAAAAGTGGGCGGCGCCACGCCTACTTCACCAAAATCCACAACATTTTTTTACAGTTAGGGCTTGCGCAAAAAGCTTATTATGTGTCTTATTTATATAACTTATACAATTATGGAAATATCGCGATTTTAATTTTACAAAGAAATTTTTCAGTGCTGTGTTTAAAAAGTGGGCGTGTCCGTTAACCAATTTTGTTAATTTTCACAGCAAAGAGTAAGGTTTACATGTTGAACAATTTCTCCAAATATCGTTTCAATAAATTAATTTTGGCATGGAAAGTTTTGTGGAATAATCCACCATAAAGGGGCGGGGCCACGCCCATTTTCCAAAAAGTTTGTGCATTCGACTTTCTTTGGCCACGAACACTTTAGAGGTAAAATAGAAATGATATACAGCTAGTTTAAGAAAAGTTATTGCATATTCAATATATCTATGATCCTTTTCAAAATCTTTCGTATAAAATTGGGAGTGGACCTTACCCGATTTCGCTAATTTTTTTTCGGAATATTGCCGGTATTAATATTTTTTGACGTCTATGCTTAAGATATCACAATTGACATGGTACACAATGCTTTGGACAGTTCATATTCTTAAGCAGTCTTATTAATGTAAGTTGACTAGGAATTTCAACGTTTCTTAAGTATTTCTCAATCACGCTGTGAACACAATCAACCACTTGTAAGCAAGAATGTCCCGGCTCACTGAATTTTTGCTTAATTCCTTTAATATGTGGATGATCGTGTAAAAATTGTAACAAAGCAGTTGCAGTTATACGATTACTGTTTTGTGGAACGCAAGAGTCACTCCATAATATAATGGTATCAATGTTTGGATGGTCTTCTGAAATTTTACTCAATATTTTAATTAAGGCACTAGCAATATCGTTTCCGTTTCGTCCGCTCAGAGTTTCGTTACATAAGGCGCAATATGTTACTTTGTCGTGTCCAGTCAGTATAAGCGTTCCAGTGAGGTTGAAACAGACAACTTTCGTTTGTAATAAAAGCTGTGAGCATATAACTTTGGGAGTGAAAATACATTTTCCAGGTCATATACTAAAATTGCTGTATTTGGGTCAATGATTTGGAAATCGGCATCGCGTCGAGCTGTTGTAAACCGCTTTTCGTTTAAATGTTTCTGATGGAGCTGAAGAGAAGCTGCCGTTTGTTTATCAATATTATTTGTTGTAAAGATATGACATCTGTCGCAAACATCCTTACGTGGTGTATAAAACCCTAAGTTGAACTTTGTGTTAAAAACCTTTCTGTAAATATCTAAACTGACTGGGTTATTGTTCGAAACTTTGTAAAGATCATACATTTTTTAGATACTTATAAGGCGATTCTGTGCACTTGACAAATTTGTCAATCTTGATAAATATTCAGAAAAAAGTATTTTTATCAAGTGTTTTGAATTCTGCGTCAAAAAAAAAATTATTAAAAATTTATTTGAATAAAATAAAATTTGGCTTTGACGCAAAATTCAAAAATACTTGATAAAAATAATTTTTTCTTTATTATTTATCAAGATTGACAAATTTATCAAGAACACAGAATTGGGCGGTTAATGTCGACTCCAAATATTTTCTCGAGGTCGACGACCTACAATAGTGTAAATCCACTGTTGGAAAACTTGAAATATGGGTTTTCACTTCCTCAATTCGAGCTTCTTCGGTGGATTTTCTTCCACAATTGCGTGGCTTCGACAAATATTCTTTCGTTTCCTCCGCAAAATGCGTACGAAATTAGTAATATATTACACGTTCGGAAATCGATATGGTATTCAAAAAAAAGCGTTTGCAAACTTGTACAGTTTTATTGCGTATTTTCAAGTAGAAATGACAACTTTTCTTTTTTTTTTGGATCGTCCTGCTTTTTACTCTCATTCCGTCGACGCTTCACTTCTACCTGGTTCACAATATTTGCGTAAAATGTCTGCTTCTCGGTGGAACTTAGGCTCCAGAAATTGTCCAGTATTGCCTCCCTTTCCCGTGTAGGTATATTTTTTGCACACGTATAAAAGCAAGATTCGGAACATGCTGGACCAAGGGTTTTTCCGGGTATGTTGTTGCCCTTTTTGTTCACATAGGGCAGGCCTCGATTACGCAGATGTTTTCTTTGATTTTGTTTCCACAATCGGGAATTTCGTGAACGTTTTCTGGTTTTCTGGTCTGGCGTCTTGTTGAAGGCTTAAAATATGTGTAATATATACATAATATAATAATAATGTTGATAGATTAAATAAAATAAATAATTTCTATACAAACAAGAACTGTTGTTATCGGAAGGCAAATTTCGCAGCTGCCTGGTATCAGCCTCTGGTGGAGATTCGATTGTAAGTGCAACAGATTCGTAATATTGCATTATAGAAGACTTCTTAGAAATATCTGGAACATAGTTCGGATCTTTCTGATCATCGTCCGGTGAGAAGTCAACGTCGCCTTCGCTAAGTACTTCGGTCTCTATCCTGTTAAAATATAACAATAATTCTGTAAAAATATTAACAGCCAGTTTCACGAAGCAATTTAAGTGAAAATTAATTGTTCCGCTGTCAGATTTCATATAAAATTTGAGTGAAAAAATAAGTTTTTATTTAAATTTCTTTCGTGAAACCGACAGTAAATCATTTACAATCAATGTTTACATTATTGCACATTTTTCATTTCTACTTACTCTTCAATTTCCGGCGCCAGAAGTGGTGCAGGTGATTGGCTGTACTCGTCGGCATCCTAAGCGATACTAAAAAGTGCGCGATCATGCAATTTTGAATGACACATGTCACCAAAATTCTGTAAAACTTTGTCGTATGTGTTGTTCTGATTGGCGAATAAGCCAATATTTTACCGAGTGTTAGAAGCACGGAATTTATATGAAAAATTGTAGAAAAATTTTAGAAAATCGCTTGTAACCCTGCACATACGATAAAATGTTACTGAATATCTCTGTAACTAAAAGAGATATCAAAAAACGGAAAACGCCATTCGAATGATCTTGAAAAGTTTAGTATAACTGCATCATTAACTCCATTCGGCCCAATTTTCACATACGACAATCATTTATCCGGGCGACGATGTATAAAAGTCCTATTGTCTGCAAATACTTCACGGTATTTGTTTCTGTTGTGTGAGGGTGTGCCTAGTAAAAATGATACCCGTGTCCAGAATTTAGCACCATAGATATTTCATAAAGGTAGCTTAATTTTGGTTTATTTACAAAATGTGTTATGCATATATGACAGAAATGAACGCAACTGGTTCCATTATTATTGGGTGGAATATACACACGTTACTATTTTTATAAGCTAATATATGTATTCGTAGGGGTCCATTTCTTTTGATGAAATGGCTAAAAACTTATGGATCAGGGCATTGTTTTCTCCTCTTCGAAAATTGTATGCCCCGGCTGCTAGGACACCACATTTCCTATATTGTTTTCCAAAGTTTATTTAAAAATCTTCGATTTCGAAGTCGCGAAGGCGTATTTCAGGAGCCAAAATATTTCATTTTGTTGAATTTTGGAAGACTCTTAAGTGAATAGCACGGTTATTTAAGAGCCAAAATTTTTCATTTTTTTGAATTTTGTATGTCTCTCCAGTAACTCAAACGGTTGATGAAGATGAGAAAGGGGGATTGCGTTTAAGGCTCCTTTATGACTCTGGGGGGACTCTTGTTGTCTTGTGGTATGTGCACATGGGTATGCATGCGATGTTTTGGTGTCTGTGGCTAATTGGTGCCGCAAAATTCTCAATTTCTCCGTTTGAACGAGTGCGTTTATTTTCTTCTGGCTGATCGGTCCTTCCGATTGCGGGAGGGTTCAGTGGCCTCGTTACTTTTTAACGAGTGCGTTTGAATGGGCAGATAGGCTCACTTGTTTGGTGAGCAATACGGTGGTAAGTAGGTTGGTTGTAGTTAGGAGAGGGATACATTTCTTTGGAAGAAGGCGTTGAGAGCGCTTTCAAGTTCTCTAATCCGAATAGTAATTAGAAGTGGAATTATAGAGACTTAGAAGTGGAATATCATTCCCTCCCTCCATTCTCATTACCAGGTGGAAGTAGGACCAATTTCGTGATTGGTCTGGTGGTCTGGCCCCTTGCTGTGTCGACGACTCGGACTCGGTTACCAGGTCCCCGATGTAGATTCACTATTCGACCTAATCTCCATTCGTTAGGAGGTAAGTTATCTTCCTTTATGACGACCAGGTCCCCTTGTTTCAGGTTCGATTGTGTTTGTTTCCACTTAACACGTTTTTGCAATTTGGTGAGGTACTCGGTTTTCCATCGTTTGCAAAACGTTTGGTGGAGGGACTTAAGTTTTTCCCATCGGTTAACTAGCGAGGCGTGATTCTCGCTGTCGTCGATCTAGGGCGGGGCTAATATATGGCCGACAATGAGGAAATGCCCTGGGGTGAGCGGTTCCAGGTTAGACGGATCATTAGAGGAGGGGCCTAATTGTCGAGAGTTGAGACACGACTCAATCCTGCATAGTAGGGTGCTGAACTCATCAAGAGTAAATTTATGATCCAACGCTATCCTCTTGCAGTGGTGCTTAAAGCTTTTGACCCCGGCCTCCCATAATCCGCCCATGTGGGGAGCACCTGCTGGGATAAAATGCAATGTAACGGTTTGGTGGCTGTATTTGGATAGGGTTTGGTTGCGAGCGTCCGCTAGAAAGGCTTTAAGCTCTGAACGGAGCGCCCTGGATGCCCCCACAAAGTTAGTTCCGTTGTCGGAGTATATGTTCTTCGGACACCCCCGTCTGCTATCAACCTATCGAGAGCTGCCAGGAAAGAGGCCGTACCCAGGTCGCTAGTGGCCTCTGAAGGAATAGCCTTGGTTGAAAAGCAAACAAAGGGGCAGATGTAAACCTTTGAGAGACTACATCCTATTCCGCTATAGAATTTGACGTGGAAAGGTCCGGCAAAATCTACGCCGGCGTTCGTGAATGCTCGGGAAAAGGATAGATAGATAGATCGATTATTTATTTCATTATTCTCATAAGTACATACATATATTGATAGCTTAATTTTACTTCTTTACAATATTATTACTTATATGGAATAGTTAGTGACATCTTTATTTTGTATAATAAAAATAGTGTTGTATGCCACATCATGTTTTACAAATTCAATTACATAAATAGTAGCAGCAGTGGGGTGAGAAAAAAAGGATACAATATTTAGACACAAATTTTATTTAAAGTAAGAACATAATATTTAAGAAATAAATTGATTAAAAAAAATAAATTGATTCAATGAAGCTTATGAAGCAAATTTAAGAACAAAGATAAAAGCGAAGTTGACAGAATTCCTCATATGAAAACAGAAAGAAAAAAATTCAAGACTATACAATGCTCATGTGTATATAATATTAAATACATATACCGCTGTATCATACAACGTAGTGCATTAAAATTTCTACCTGGTTGACGCCAAATTCAAGAAGCCAACATTTGATTTTTTTGAAAAACACAGATCTGGATCTAATTTCTCGTATATTTTCTGGAAGGGAATTAAAAAGTTTGCAAGATAAGACAGTGTAGGAGTTTCTAAACAATGTTGTTCGAAAAACTGGCACGGAAACAAGTACGCAGGCTGTACATGCCTCGTATTGCATTTTGTAAATAGCCACCTCTCATGTAAAATATTTTTAAAACTTTGTAATAGAACAAATGCCGAACTGGGAATATGTATATTTGATCTTCTAAACAAGCCAAATGAGTGAGTCCGACGTGGAGAATTAAAAACTTTTCTTACCGCACATTTTTGCAGTACAGTCAACTGATTGATTTTGTTGGAGTGAGCACCACCCCAGCAACTTATTCCATATTCTAACTTAGAATGAACTATACCATAATAAACTGTTTTCAGTGTATGGTTTGAAACGTATTTTCTTAGGCGGTAAAGCATACGATTGGATGAAAGTAAGTATTTTCTTAGAGTTGCAATTTGCTCATTCCAGCTTAGATTACAATCAATTGTGACTCCTAGGTATTTGAAACTATCCACTCTTTCAATTTCAAAGCAGTTAGAGTCACACGCTGTATTATCATGAAAAGAACACGCATAACGATGGTTGGAGCACATATTACATATTAATAAAAATATTACTATATAGGATATTATGTTTGTATATTGCACTGTGCAAAGTTATATTAAGACCTTGTGATTCTTGAAGTTTCGGACTAAAGAACATTAAATTGGTTTTATTGCTGACAACCAGTTTATGTTCCGCAAAAAAAACCGAAGTATGTGAATATCGTGTTTAAGATCCGCTATCAAGTTTAAAGGATCAGTTGAGTCGTGGGTTCCGGTGGAAGGTTCCCCATAAGTTGGGCTTGAGACCGCTTCCGGTAAATAGTGCAAACTTTGCAATTGTGAATAACAGACCGGATCATAGTTTTGACAATCGGGATCCAATATTGCGTACGAGCTGGTTATGAGCTGGTTTTCACCGTGAAGGGATATCTGGTGGACAAACTGGACGAGAAGACGCGTGAATCGACAGGCGTAGGGGAGGATGATCGGGTGGCGCTCGCTGTAGGCGAGGTCCTGGGATGCAGCAAAACGACCGCCTACCCTCAAAATGTTATGGTCATCAACGAAGGGGTTAAGGGGCAGGACGTCGCTTTTCGTCCCGATGGGTTTCCAGGTGTTTATGTTAGCCAATTCTTCGGGATAATGTTTTTTTGATAAATTCCTAGTAACGTCGGGTCGTTGCCTTAATTTCGTCGGGCGAGATTAGGCAAGACTGCGCTTTAAACGAAGATTTAGTTTTAGGATTAGTTCTTTGAGATAACCTCATGACATATGATATAACTCTCAAAGCTCTGGAAAGATCGGAAAATCTGTCGAGGAGGTCCTCACTCTGGTTTACTTGCACAGCTGCGTGGCTTTTGTATCATTTTTCCTTCAATGTTTGTACCATATTCCTTTTCCTGGGTAGACCATTTTGTCTTGTCTTCTTGTAACCAAGAAGGTCCCTGCCACCACAAAACGTTGTCGACTAAGTCCTTCGCTGATAGTCCTCTACTGGCCAAATCTGCTGGATTGTGTGCAGATTCGACGTGGTGCCAAGCTCGATTTCCGACTTTCTCTACGATTTTTGTTACCCGTTGAGCGACGAAGGTCGACCAGGAGCAGGGGGGTTTTCTAATCCATGCTAGAACAATCGTCGAGTCTGTCCATAGATGGGTGTTTACATTGCCTAAGTTTAGGTTCTCGCGGATGGAATATATTATTTCGGCCAAGAAGACAGCCCCGCATAGCTCAAGTCGTGGCAATGAGATTGTTTTCACGGGGGCTACTCTTGCCTTCGCCATGAGGATATTGACGTGTACCTGATCTTTCACCTTTGCTCGTAGGTAGACTGTAGCTCCATAAGCCTTCTCCGAAGCGTCACATAACCCATGTATTTCCACGTCGTTAGTTGGCGTAAAATACACCCATCGTGGTATACGTATGTGATCAATTGCTGGGTAATCCTGCATGAAGGTTTGCCATCGCTCTAGGGTAGTTGCCGACACTGGCTCGTCCCAGTCTGTACCTTCCAGCCAGATGTTTTGCATTAGGATTTTGGCTACGATGATGTTTGGGGCTAGCCAACCGAGAGGGTCGAAGAGTTTGGCGATAGCGGAAAGGATTGTCCTTTTGGTTAAACTATCCCGATTTTCGATTGGTTTCGCTGTGAAACAAAAATGGTCGGAATGTGCGTTCCAACGTATGCCTAGGGTTTTAACTGTACTGGAATCTTCGAACTCTAGAAAATCTTCATTCTGCAGATGTTGTTTCGGTAATCCCTTGAGTATTTTGCTGCAGACTCAATGCTGTGCCCTCCTGCCAATACGTCATCGCCGTACATACTGGTCCGCAGAATATTTGCAGCTATTGGTAGCGAAAGCTCGACGTCATCTGCCAGTTGGTGCAGTGTCCTTATCGCCAGATATGGGGCACAATTCACACCAAAGGTTACCGTCTTCAACTCGTAAACGCTGATCGGATCCTTTGGTATTGTGTGTGGTTGGCCTTTACCCATATCTGACGATACATCTTTTCGATGTCGCTGTTGAAAACATATTTGCTTAGAATTTCAAAACTTTCTAAAAAATGATGAGATTGGCACAAATATTTTAAAAGATATAAGGAGCAGTGCCAATGATTAAATAATTAAAATTATAATAAAATTTTTTATAAAAATGCGAATGTGTTAAAAAGTAATAATAATAATTAATAAAGTTAAGCTTGGGGAAAATTTCTCTAATCAGACGAATGTCGATTTTTATAATAGAAAAAAAGCATATACATATATGTACTTTAAAACATGGTTTTGTTCAAACGAAATTGAATTTTTATCTCTTCGATCTTTTTGTTTTTTGTCCAACAAATGAATAAATTATATTTTTTGTTGAATATACTTTGTTTTATTTGTCCCCCCCCTAAAATGCCCCTTTGTTTTCTTTTTGTACCCCAAAATCCCACCATTTCGTCTCGTCAGTCCCCCGCTCGCCATTTTTCATCTGGCAACCCTACTGACGAGGAAGAAGGTAATCAAAATATTTTATTTCTCAAGTCAGAATTTAAGCGAAGGTGGCTAGCAGCGCAGAAGAAAAGGTGATGTATTTGTCAAGAAGAATGAAGATTGGCTTCAGGGATCGTTTACGTTAAAAAAATTAGATCCCAGTAAACGTACGGGCCGACCTTGCTCAAGTTTAAGCAACTCTAGTATCAGAGAGAACAGAACAGTTGAGGAAAAATACTGATGCTGACATCTTAGCGTATGTCACAAAATGCAAGCTGTACGAGGAAGGAAAAAGAACTGAGTCAAAGCAGCTAGAGAGTTTAACAAACTCGGTCAGTATGTCAAATGAATATAGTAGCGGAAGCTCGACGATGCAAAAAGATGACAGAAAACAGTTACCACCTTTTGATGCTCTATGGATGATTGTTGAAGCTGGTCTTACTAGAAGACAGTACGAAATTGTTCGAAGTACTAACATACCTTTCTATCCCTGCTACACCATTATACAAAAAGGAAAGAAAGAGGCATATCCAGAGCAGTCGTCTTACCTGGTCACTGAAACTTGTGCAGAAATTGAATTACAAAATCTAATGGATCTCACGGCAAAACGATTTCTTCTGTTTTTAAATGACGTCGTTCAGGAACTATCAAACGAAGAGTGTAGCACGTTAAGGTTGATTTCAAAATGGGGTTGTGACGGCTCACAACAAAAGCAGTACAAGCAAAAATTTGGCAATGATGAAGATTCCGACACAAACATATTCCAGAGCTCATTGGTGCCACTGCAATTTATTTGCGATCATAACAAAAAGATTATATGACAAAATCCAACACCCTCCTCGCCCAGATACTGTCGACCTATTAGAATAAATTTCGTGAAGGAAAATGTTGACATAGTGAAATCGACAATCTCTTATATACAGAATTCAATAGCATCTTTAGAGGAAACCAAAATGAAGGTGGATGGCAAAATTGTATAGTTAAGCACACTCTTTAGCTAACTATGGTCGATGGGAAGGTATGTAATGCTGTTACTGAAATCACTTCAACTATGCGGTGCTCCATTTGCGGAGTAACTTCGAAGGATTTCAACAACCTAAGTGAAACAAAAGAACCTAAGGCAGATACAATAAACTTTGGCTTATCGATTTTACACGCCAGGATTCGAATGTCGATACACAAGTCGAAGATTTTTTCATGATCGCCAAATTGCATCCGAGATATTAGGTATTTTCTAAGACCTCATATATCGCTTCAAAATTATATTAGAACCAATATCATCTGGCCACAAAATTTATTAAAAAAAATCTCCGAGTATGCAATGGAAACTGCTGAATTGTATGTAAGCTTGTTTCTTAGTGTCCGATGTCTTCAACAGTGCACAAAATTCTAACTCATGGCGCAATCATTATCGAAAATGCTTTATTACCTATAGGTCAATTATTAGAAGCTGGTGAAGCGAGAATAAACCCTTTCGTCTTTATCGTTATAACTTTGCCAGAAAACATTCCAGAAAGTCCTGTAACATTGACATAATAAATATATTGCTCTTGACTTCAGATCCTATTTTGACAGGAAAAAGATCGCGAATAAAAAAAACATCACTGCCACAAGAGAGTCAAAGGATGCTGCTTTCTGTATAAATTTATTCTATGGATTTTGAATGTGATGCAGATGATGATACTGCTTTTGATATTGATACTAATGAATATTTATTTAATTTAATGTCAAAAAAAATAAATCCTTTATAATATTTAACAATATGAAAATGGTATTTTTATTTAAACATCCTTTTTTTTGCTTTGGCCGGCTAAACTAAAAAATACCCCACTGTGCATTGTGGTGATATACTACGCCATTGCTCTTACTTACCTTCTTGAAATAGACATCTCAAGCTCTAGGTGATTTTGCCCTTTCAATACTCTGTGAAAATAAATTGGGGTGTAGTAGGCGGTCATTCCATTTGACAGCTTACAATATTATTTATAATATAATAGGTGTGTTCGTCTAAAAGTTCAGTAAGAATTATCCAGTAACGAAGTTTTTCTCTCTTCTGTCAGATTCTCTCTCAATGAGAGATGATTGCTAATTTTTACGCGAACGCGAAATTTGCAAAATATTTGCAAGTTTAGCTGTCAGCTGATCCTCGGTTGCATGTCATACAAAATCCAGCCGTGAAAAAATATAATTTTAATTTGATTTTCGCGCATTTTTATTAAAAAATGGAAAACAAAGGAAATCTCACGCTCGAGGTATTCCCTGGCACTCTAAAAAGGGATGCAAAAACAAAATTTATTTGTTGACAAAATCAGCTGTGCCAAAACCAGCTGATTTTCGTGATTGCTAATTTGTGCTGGCTGAAATTTATCCAGTAAGAATTATCAAGTTCTCGCAAAATGAAATGTCATTTTGCTCTCTCAATTTCTCTCTCCTTACTGGATAATTTTACATCGCGAACGGAAAAATATTACAAAACAAGATAATTTGTACGAATTTGTACAGTTGCGAATGTGTAGATTATCAATATATGAGTCGTTCTATTGGTATTTAGTTTAAAAAAAGATGAGTGATTTGGTAAAAGTGATTTTGTGTGTCGTCGGAGAATATCAACTTACATTGGAATAGATACATACATAGTTTATCATTCAGTTGGATCTTTTTTTTGAAATGAACTTAATAATAAAATCGATTTTGGAAAGTTTGCCGGGTCAGCTAGTAATTTAATAAATATTGTTTGAGTAAAAATAGTTTACGATCATGTCTCGTATGCCACAGCTAAATTGACTTCCAACTGACATCAATGGCTTCAGTGAGATCTTTTATTCAATGAATGCAATACATGAATAACCAAAAAATGATGGAATAAAAGAATTCGAAGTCGCAGAATGAAGATTCATTTGTTTACAGATAAAAATTCATTTGTTTACAGATGTTTACGCGACTTAGGCAGCCACACGTCCCAATCTCAAAACCATAATAAAACCCATTACCCTGAATTGTACATGTGTATGTATATAATTACCGCCATTGAATTACGTCATTATATCATTTTCATAGATTATATTATATTTCCTTTGAGTGAATTATACTACTGTAGCATTACATAAACACATCGCCCTTTTTACTTTCATTGTCATGTGCACATAAATAATGTATAAACAAATACGAATGTACACAAACAACATTCTACCCAAATTAGTTACATTGAACTCAGCGGGAGTTTATACAAAGACTGCACATGCCGCACATAACGAGGATCTTGTTACACTTGTGCGGACGGTCAAAGACACCGCCAAAGACAGTCGCAATGACCAACTGAACACATCGTCAGTAGTGGTAACCAGAATGAAAACGGCAAACGACAAGCGGCATCTGTCAAATTATTTTTACACGTGTTCTTATGGGGAGGAATTTTTTGTACACGACGCGACAAAGCGGCAATCAATCACAGATGCCGCTGTCGCCAAATTAAATCTAATTCTATTTTGACAAGCGGCAGATGTTGGCGTTTGGATTTTTTGACAAATCGAACATAGTTGTGCTAGTTTGTGCTTTTTAATTATATCCATATTCGACAAGCGTACATTGAACCAAAACGCATACAATACTATATTGTGCCGGGTAAACGTGTAAAGCAATTACAGTTGAAGTGCGCTTACAACTAAACTTCAATATTTCAAAGAAAATATTCTTTCGGTGTTGCATAAGAAGCTTGACGGATATTATTCTTCATTACGAGCAAAGTTTATCGACAGTGGACCAATAAGCGGCAAACAACATCAGCATAGCAGCAACTTCCCCCACAATCCAATTATCATCAACTTCAGTATTAGGACATAACTCCGATATATAGCACAACCATGAGTATACATCAAATTTATACAACAGATATCGTTAATTCTATTTCTCACAAAATATCACAACTGTAATAGTAATGCAGCCTTATACCAGCTATTATATTATATAAACGACCTGGGAACCCTCTAAAGTATGTATATACGGCAACCTTAGGTTATCGATATCATGTCATCACTAATTAATAAAGAACCGGCATTCTTATACCAACTGTGCAAACGAACACAAGTAAGTTATTCTACAGATTCAGGTGTTGGGTGCAACTCACCAAAAAGAAAATTCGTATCATGAAATTAAAAAACGGAAGTTGAACCACTGGAAACGCAAAGTCTAACTAAGGTTTCGTTCAATTTTAGTGACATAGAACGCTCTAATGTGATCAAGTGGATTTCGGACTTTGAATACATAACGCATGGATGAGATGACAATTCAAAGTTATTTTTTTGCCGGCGCATGGTTTCGGGTTGTGCAAAGCTGTTCGTGCGACTACTATCAGTACAAAATTGGAATGATCTTAAGTCTGCATTAATGACAGAATTTAAAAAGAACAAAACATTCGCGATGTATATACAAAGTTGGAATCACGTGTCTGGAAGCCGAATTTGGAAAGTTTGCATTATTATGTTGTAATAGTGCAAGAAATAGCAAGCGGATCTAATATAAGTGAACGCGATTTGATCGAATATATTGTCGATGGTAATTTTTCCAACGAGTGCCCTAAAGGAAAACGCAAATGGGGCTCGTATTTCAAATGCGGAAATATGGAGCATCAACATGCAAAATGCCCTTTGAAAACCGTAGCAGCGTTAGAAACTAAGGAAGACTTGGAATATGTAAATTATTTAGAAGAGGTAAGTGTTGCTTTTGATCCCTATTTGTATATGTTTTAGAATGTAATTAATTTGTAAGTTTTAGTGTAAGAATTTTGTATAAAAGAGAAAGCATTTTAATAAAGAATTCAATTGGATCTACACGCTATTCATCAGCGATTCATTTCCATCTTACCTGGCGATCCTGCCAGTTTGGTCATAAAACAGCGAAAATTTGCTGAAAAAGCAAAACGCTAAAAAGACCAACTGGTTAAAGGTTTCCCTGTTAACTGATTGCAATCCTGCGGACCCATTGGTTCGCAGCATCGCTACACAATATTTGCAGAATCGAGAGGAGCACGATAGAATCGCACAACTTTGGACAAAAAGATACGCAATATGATTTCCTAAAGTTGTATGAGCCGTCATTAATATAAAATTTAATAACAACAAGAGTAACCATATAAAATATAATATTTGCAATAAGAGTGACTGGCAGCAAAACTATTACATACAAGACCGAACGTCGATAGCCTTGATTACGATCCCACAATTGAGGACTCATTTACAAAACAATGCGTTATCAATGGCATACCAGCAAATTTCAACCGGTCTGGCGGCATGCATAAAAAGGGTGGAATATAGACCATTTGGATGGCAATAGATCAAGATCAACACTAGGACTGGCACCAATTTTAAATATAAGTATATCAGTATATAAGTATATCAGAATGATTTGAGCACGCCTTTAACGCATTTAAATATGCTTAAGGACAAACAAAGTTTGTAAATTTTCTCTTATTTACATTTCCTTTGGTTAAAAATCAAAAATCAAACCAAAAATAATTCTTATTATAATTTTAAAAATATAATGCACAAAAAGAAACGAGGCGGTAAACAGGTTAGAAAGCGGAAAGAAATAGCTGAAACCTTTAGATTACTTAATTTAGCTACGAATATTAATGATAGATTACATTTAAAAGATAAAATAAGAATGTTAAGAACAAACCTGAAAAAAAAATTTCTTATATAAACCGAGTAAATTGGATTGAAAAATAAAAAAAAACCTAATTTTCATAACAATGGCATGGTGGAAAGTTTCACTTAACGGTATACTAATAGGAATAGCAGGATACGAGGTAGGCAAAGAAAGCTCAGCAGATCAAAAATCTGAAAATAGATTAGTCAAATACGAACCACATCCTACTATTGAACAGAAAGAAGAGATCTCCGATAAATGGTTGACAATTTTTGCTTGTTTAGCTACATGTTTAATTGTCGCAATTGCAAATTTTAATCAAAAACTAGTAAGGAAGTCTAAATTCGGGTGTAACCGAACATTAAATACCTAGTAGTGATCTGTTTTGGTATCCTAATTTACTCAGGCCTATTTTAATAACTGAAAATTTGTTATAAAGGCAATTGATTGTTTTCGATAAAAACACTTCTGTTGTGAGTGGTAAATCAAATTATTACTAAATAACAAAATATAAATACCTTTCCTCATGTTCATGAAAGGTATGAAAATAAAAAAAATTAATAAAAACTAGTAAGGAAGTCTAAGTTCGGGTGTAACCGAACATTAAATACCTAGTAGTGATTTGTTTTGGTATCCCAATTTACTCAGGTCTATTTTAATAACGGAAAAGTTGTTATAAAGGCAACTGATTGTTTTCGATTAAAAACACTTCTTTTGTGAGTGGTAAATTCAATTATCACTAAATGACAAAATATAAATAGCTTTCCTCATGTTCATGAAAGGTATGAAAATAAAAAACATTAATAAAAAAAGGCAGTAGGGTGTTAACTACTTGCCCGTAAATCTTCCTTGTTTGTTATTCGATTTGCGTAACTTTTGGCAGGAGTATGCTACATACTATTGGGAAGTATCTCACTAAATTTCATTGAAATACATTCTTGAAATTCCAAGCAATCGCTTTTGAAAATAGCAGAGCTTTTATGCTAAAAAGTGGGCGGCGTCACGCCTACATCACCAAAATCCACAAAATTTTTATACAGTTTAGTTTTGCTTAAAAAGCTTATTAAGTGTGTAAAATCTTATATATATAACTTATACAGTTATGGAAATATCGCGATTTTAATTTTACAAAGAAATTTTTCAAAACTGTGTTCATAATGTGGGCGTGTCCGTTCACCGATTTTGTTTATTTTTACAGCAAAGAGTAACCTTTATATGTTGAACACTTTCTGTAAATATCGTTTCAATAAGTCAATTTTTACTTAGTTATGGCATGGAAAGTTTTATGGAATAATCCCCCATAAAGGGGCGGGGCCACGCCCATTTTCCAAAAATTTTGTGTTTTCGACTTTCTTTGCCCACGAACACTTTAGAGGTGAAATAGAAATGATATACAGCTAGTTTAAGCAAAGTTATAGCATATTCAATATATCTATGATCCTTTTCAAAATCTTTCGTATAAAATTGGGCGTGGACCTAACCCGATTTCGATAATTTTTTTTCGAAATATTGCCTGTATTAATATAAATATGTGTGCTGAATTTGACTTTGCTATCTTGAGCGGTTTTTGATTTATGATTAATAATTTTTCCAAATTTGACTTAATCAAAAGTGGGCGGTACCACGCCCCATTTTAAAAATTTCTTCAAAAATGTATTTTTTGCCTTAACGCTAAAGTGCACACCAAATATTATCCTTATAGGTGTATTAACTACTGAATAATCACTCTTTTTGTATTTTCGAAAATATTATATATATAGAAAGTGGGCGTGGCTTTTAACCGATTTTGCCTATTTTCAATAGCGCTCGGAGATAAGTGAAAAGGAACCTACATACCATACGCCCATTTTCCAAAAATTTTGTGTTTTCGACTTTCTTTGCCCACGAACACTTTAGAGGTGAAATAGAAATGATATACAGCTAGTTTAAGCAAAGTTATAGCATATTCAATATATCTATGCTCCTTTTCAAAATCTTTCGTATAAAATTGGGCGTGGACCTAACCCGATTTCGATAATTTTTTTTCGAAATATTGCCTGTATTAATATAAATATGTGTGCTGAATTTGACTTTGCTATCTTGAGCGGTTTTTGATTTATGATTAATAATATTTCCAAATTTGACTTAATCAAAAGTGGGCGGTACCACGCCCCATTTTAAAAATTTCTTCAAAAATGTATTTTTTGCCCTAACGCTAAAGTGCACACCAAATATTATCCTTATAGGTGTATTAACTACTGAATAATCACTCTTTTTGTATTTTCGAAAATATTATATATATACAAAGTGGGCGTGGCTTTTAACCGATTTTGCCTATTTTCAATAGCGCTCGGAGATAAGTGAAAAGGAACCTACATACCAAATTTCATTGAGATATCTCAAGATTTACTCAAGTTATCGTGTTCACAGACGGACGGACGGACGGACGGACGGACATGGCTCAATCAATTTCTCTTTTCCTCCTGAACATTTTGATATATATAAGTCAATATCTATCTCGATTCGTTTATGCCGTTGCATACTACCGTTAGGCCAATGAAGTTAATATACCTTGTGTGCGAAGCACTACTAGGTATAAAAAGGCAGTAGGGTGTTAACTACTTGCCCGTAAATCTTCCTTGTTTGTTATTCGATTTGCGTAACTTTTGGCAGGAGTATGCTACATACTATTGGGAAGTATCTCACTAAATTTCATTGAAATACATTCTTGAAATTCCAAGCAATCGCTTTTGAAAATAGCAGAGCTTTTATGCTAAAAAGTGGGCGGCGTCACGCCTACATCACCAAAATCCACAAAATTTTTATACAGTTTAGTTTTGCTTAAAAAGCTTATTAAGTGTGTAAAATCTTATATATATAACTTATACAGTTATGGAAATATCGCGATTTTAATTTTACAAAGAAATTTTTCAAAACTGAGTTCATAATGTGGGCGTGTCCGTTCACCGATTTTGTTTATTTTTACAGCAAAGAGTTACCTTTATATGTTGAACACTTTCTGTAAATATCGTTTCAATAAGTCAATTTTTACCGGAGTTATGGCATGGAAAGTTTTATGGAATAATCCCCCATAAAGGGGCGGGGCCACGCCCATTTTCCAAAAATTTTGTGTTTTCGACTTTCTTTGCCCACGAACACTTTAGAGGTGAAATAGAAATGATATACAGCTAGTTTAAGCAAAGTTATAGCATATTCAATATATCTATGATCCTTTTCAAAATCTTTCGTATAAAATTGGGCGTGGACCTAACCCGATTTCGATAATTTTTTTTCGAAATATTGCCTGTATTAATATAAATATGTGTGCTGAATTTGACTTTGCTATCTTGAGCTGTTTTTGATTTATGATTAATAATATTTCCAAATTTGACTTAATCAAAAGTGGGCGGTACCACGCCCCATTTTAAAAATTTCTTCAAAAATGTATTTTTTGCCTTAACGCTAAAGTGCACACCAAATATTATCCTTATAGGTGTATTAACTACTGAATAATCACTCTTTTTGTATTTTCGAAAATATTATATATATAGAAAGTGGGCGTGGCTTTTAACCGATTTTGCCTATTTTCAATAGCGCTCGGAGATAAGTGAAAAGGAACCTACATACCAAATTTCATTGAGCTATCTCAAGATTTACTCAAGTTATCGTGTTCACAGACGGACGGACGGACGGACGGACATGGCTCAATCAATTTCTCTTTTCCTCCTGAACATTTTGATATATATAAGTCAATATCTATCTCGATTCGTTTATGCCGTTACATACTACCGTTAGGCCAATGAAGTTAATATACCTTGTGTGCGAAGCACTACTAGGTATAAAAAGGCAGTAGGGTGTTAACTACTTGCCCGTAAATCTTCCTTGTTTGTTATTCGATTTGCGTAACTTTTGGCAGGAGTATGCTACATACTATTGGGAAGTATCTCACTAAATTTCATTGAAATACATTCTTGAAATTCCAAGCAATCGCTTTTGAAAATAGCAGAGCTTTTATGCTAAAAAGTGGGCGGCGTCACGCCTACATCACCAAAATCCACAAAATTTTTATACAGTTTAGTTTTGCTTAAAAAGCTTATTAAGTGTGTAAAATCTTATATATATAACTTATACAGTTATGGAAATATCGCGATTTTAATTTTACAGAGAAATTTTTCAAAACTGTGTTCAAAATCTTTCGTATAAAATTGGGCGTGGACCTAACCCGATTTAAATAATTTTTTTTCGAAATATTGCCTGTATTAATATAAATATGTGTGCTGAATTTGACTTTGCTATCTCGAGCGGTTTTTGATTTATGATTAATAATATTTCCAAATTTGACTTAATCAAAAGTGGGCGGTACCACGCCCCATTTTAAAAATTTCTTCAAAAATGTATTTTTTGCCTTAACGCTAAAGTGCACACCAAATGTTATCCTTATAGGTGTATTAACTACTGAATAATCACTCTTTTTGTATTTTCGAAAATATTATATATATAGAAAGTGGGCGTGGCTTTTAACCGATTTTGCCTATTTTCAATAGCGCTCGGAGATAAGTGAAAAGGAACCTACATACCATACGCCCATTTTCCAAAAATTTTGTGTTTTCGACTTTCTTTGCCCACGAACACTTTAGAGGTGAAATAGAAATGATATACAGCTAGTTTAAGCAAAGTTATAGCATATTCAATATATCTATGCTCCTTTTCAAAATCTTTCGTATAAAATTGGGCGTGGACCTAACCCGATTTCGATAATTTTTTTTTCGAAATATTGCCTGTATTAATATAAATATGTGTGCTGAATTTGACTTTGCTATCTTGAGCGGTTTTTGATTTATGATTAATAATATTTCCAAATTTGACTTAATCAAAAGTGGGCGGTACCACGCCCCATTTTAAAAATTTCTTCAAAAATGTATTTTTTGCCTTAACGCTAAAGTGCACACCAAATATTATCCTTATAGGTGTATTAACTACTGAATAATCACTCTTTTTGTATTTTCGAAAATATTATATATATACAAAGTGGGCGTGGCTTTTAACCGATTTTGCCTATTTTCAATAGCGCTCGGAGATAAGTGAAAAGGAACCTACATACCAAATTTCATTGAGATATCTCAAGATTTACTCAAGTTATCGTGTTCACAGACGGACGGACGGACGGACGGACGGACATGGCTCAATCAATTTCTCTTTTCCTCCTGAACATTTTGATATATATAAGTCAATATCTATCTCGATTCGTTTATGCCGTTACATACTACCGTTAGGCCAATGAAGTTAATATACCTTGTGTGCGAAGCACTACTAGGTATAAAAAGGCAGTAGGGTGTTAACTACTTGCCCGTAAATCTTCCTTGTTTGTTATTCGATTTGCGTAACTTTTGGCAGGAGTATGCTACATACTATTGGGAAGTATCTCACTAAATTTCATTGAAATACATTCTTGAAATTCCAAGCAATCGCTTTTGAAAATAGCAGAGCTTTTATGCTAAAAAGTGGGCGGCGTCACGCCTACATCACCAAAATCCACAAAATTTTTATACAGTTTAGTTTTGCTTAAAAAGCTTATTAAGTGTGTAAAATCTTATATATATAACTTATACAGTTATGGAAATATCGCGATTTTAATTTTACAAAGAAATTTTTCAAAACTGAGTTCATAATGTGGGCGTGTCCGTTCACCGATTTTGTTTATTTTTACAGCAAAGAGTTACCTTTATATGTTGAACACTTTCTGTAAATATCGTTTCAATAAGTCAATTTTTACCGGAGTTATGGCATGGAAAGTTTTATGGAATAATCCCCCATAAAGGGGCGGGGCCACGCCCATTTTCCAAAAATTTTGTGTTTTCGACTTTCTTTGCCCACGAACACTTTAGAGGTGAAATAGAAATGATATACAGCTAGTTTAGGCAAAGTTATAGCATATTCAATATATCTATGATCCTTTTCAAAATCTTTCGTATAAAATTGGGCGTGGACCTAACCCGATTTAAATAATTTTTTTTCGAAATATTGCCTGTGTTAATATAAATATGTGTGCTGAATTTGACTTTGCTATCTCGAGCGGTTTTTGATTTATGATTAATAATATTTCCAAATTTGACTTAATCAAAAGTGGGCGGTACCACGCCCCATTTTAAAAATTTCTTCAAAAATGTATTTTTTGCCTTAACGCTAAAGTGCACACCAAATATTATCCTTATAGGTGTATTAACTACTGAATAATCACTCTTTTTGTATTTTCGAAAATATTATATATATAGAAAGTGGGCGTGGCTTTTAACCGATTTTGCCTATTTTCAATAGCGCTCGGAGATAAGTGAAAAGGAACCTACATACCATACGCCCATTTTCCAAAAATTTTGTGTTTTCGACTTTCTTTGCCCACGAACACTTTAGAGGTGAAATAGAAATGATATACAGCTAGTTTAAGCAAAGTTATAGCATATTCAATATATCTATGCTCCTTTTCAAAATCTTTCGTATAAAATTGGGCGTGGACCTAACCCGATTTCGATAATTTTTTTTCGAAATATTGCCTGTATTAATATAAATATGTGTGCTGAATTTGACTTTGCTATCTTGAGCGGTTTTTGATTTATGATTAATAATATTTCCAAATTTGACTTAATCAAAAGTGGGCGGTACCACGCCCCATTTTAAAAATTTCTTCAAAAATGTATTTTTTGCCCTAACGCTAAAGTGCACACCAAATATTATCCTTATAGGTGTATTAACTACTGAATAATCACTCTTTTTGTATTTTCGAAAATATTATATATATACAAAGTGGGCGTGGCTTTTAACCGATTTTGCCTATTTTCAATAGCGCTCGGAGATAAGTGAAAAGGAACCTACATACCAAATTTCATTGAGATATCTCAAGATTTACTCAAGTTATCGTGTTCACAGACGGACGGACGGACGGACGGACGGACATGGCTCAATCAATTTCTCTTTTCCTCCTGAACATTTTGATATATATAAGTCAATATCTATCTCGATTCGTTTATGCCGTTGCATACTACCGTTAGGCCAATGAAGTTAATATACCTTGTGTGCGAAGCACTACTAGGTATAAAAAGGCAGTAGGGTGTTAACTACTTGCCCGTAAATCTTCCTTGTTTGTTATTCGATTTGCGTAACTTTTGGCAGGAGTATGCTACATACTATTGGGAAGTATCTCACTAAATTTCATTGAAATACATTCTTGAAATTCCAAGCAATCGCTTTTGAAAATAGCAGAGCTTTTATGCTAAAAAGTGGGCGGCGTCACGCCTACATCACCAAAATCCACAAAATTTTTATACAGTTTAGTTTTGCTTAAAAAGCTTATTAAGTGTGTAAAATCTTATATATATAACTTATACAGTTATGGAAATATCGCGATTTTAATTTTACAAAGAAATTTTTCAAAACTGAGTTCATAATGTGGGCGTGTCCGTTCACCGATTTTGTTTATTTTTACAGCAAAGAGTTACCTTTATATGTTGAACACTTTCTGTAAATATCGTTTCAATAAGTCAATTTTTACCGGAGTTATGGCATGGAAAGTTTTATGGAATAATCCCCCATAAAGGGGCGGGGCCACGCCCATTTTCCAAAAATTTTGTGTTTTCGACTTTCTTTGCCCACGAACACTTTAGAGGTGAAATAGAAATGATATACAGCTAGTTTAAGCAAAGTTATAGCATATTCAATATATCTATGATCCTTTTCAAAATCTTTCGTATAAAATTGGGCGTGGACCTAACCCGATTTCGATAATTTTTTTTCGAAATATTGCCTGTATTAATATAAATATGTGTGCTGAATTTGACTTTGCTATCTTGAGCTGTTTTTGATTTATGATTAATAATATTTCCAAATTTGACTTAATCAAAAGTGGGCGGTACCACGCCCCATTTTAAAAATTTCTTCAAAAATGTATTTTTTGCCTTAACGCTAAAGTGCACACCAAATATTATCCTTATAGGTGTATTAACTACTGAATAATCACTCTTTTTGTATTTTCGAAAATATTATATATATAGAAAGTGGGCGTGGCTTTTAACCGATTTTGCCTATTTTCAATAGCGCTCGGAGATAAGTGAAAAGGAACCTACATACCAAATTTCATTGAGCTATCTCAAGATTTACTCAAGTTATCGTGTTCACAGACGGACGGACGGACGGACGGACATGGCTCAATCAATTTCTCTTTTCCTCCTGAACATTTTGATATATATAAGTCAATATCTATCTCGATTCGTTTATGCCGTTACATACTACCGTTAGGCCAATGAAGTTAATATACCTTGTGTGCGAAGCACTACTAGGTATAAAAAGGCAGTAGGGTGTTAACTACTTGCCCGTAAATCTTCCTTGTTTGTTATTCGATTTGCGTAACTTTTGGCAGGAGTATGCTACATACTATTGGGAAGTATCTCACTAAATTTCATTGAAATACATTCTTGAAATTCCAAGCAATCGCTTTTGAAAATAGCAGAGCTTTTATGCTAAAAAGTGGGCGGCGTCACGCCTACATCACCAAAATCCACAAAATTTTTATACAGTTTAGTTTTGCTTAAAAAGCTTATTAAGTGTGTAAAATCTTATATATATAACTTATACAGTTATGGAAATATCGCGATTTTAATTTTACAGAGAAATTTTTCAAAACTGTGTTCAAAATCTTTCGTATAAAATTGGGCGTGGACCTAACCCGATTTAAATAATTTTTTTTCGAAATATTGCCTGTATTAATATAAATATGTGTGCTGAATTTGACTTTGCTATCTCGAGCGGTTTTTGATTTATGATTAATAATATTTCCAAATTTGACTTAATCAAAAGTGGGCGGTACCACGCCCCATTTTAAAAATTTCTTCAAAAATGTATTTTTTGCCTTAACGCTAAAGTGCACACCAAATGTTATCCTTATAGGTGTATTAACTACTGAATAATCACTCTTTTTGTATTTTCGAAAATATTATATATATAGAAAGTGGGCGTGGCTTTTAACCGATTTTGCCTATTTTCAATAGCGCTCGGAGATAAGTGAAAAGGAACCTACATACCATACGCCCATTTTCCAAAAATTTTGTGTTTTCGACTTTCTTTGCCCACGAACACTTTAGAGGTGAAATAGAAATGATATACAGCTAGTTTAAGCAAAGTTATAGCATATTCAATATATCTATGCTCCTTTTCAAAATCTTTCGTATAAAATTGGGCGTGGACCTAACCCGATTTCGATAATTTTTTTTTCGAAATATTGCCTGTATTAATATAAATATGTGTGCTGAATTTGACTTTGCTATCTTGAGCGGTTTTTGATTTATGATTAATAATATTTCCAAATTTGACTTAATCAAAAGTGGGCGGTACCACGCCCCATTTTAAAAATTTCTTCAAAAATGTATTTTTTGCCTTAACGCTAAAGTGCACACCAAATATTATCCTTATAGGTGTATTAACTACTGAATAATCACTCTTTTTGTATTTTCGAAAATATTATATATATACAAAGTGGGCGTGGCTTTTAACCGATTTTGCCTATTTTCAATAGCGCTCGGAGATAAGTGAAAAGGAACCTACATACCAAATTTCATTGAGATATCTCAAGATTTACTCAAGTTATCGTGTTCACAGACGGACGGACGGACGGACGGACGGACATGGCTCAATCAATTTCTCTTTTCCTCCTGAACATTTTGATATATATAAGTCAATATCTATCTCGATTCGTTTATGCCGTTACATACTACCGTTAGGCCAATGAAGTTAATATACCTTGTGTGCGAAGCACTACTAGGTATAAAAAGGCAGTAGGGTGTTAACTACTTGCCCGTAAATCTTCCTTGTTTGTTATTCGATTTGCGTAACTTTTGGCAGGAGTATGCTACATACTATTGGGAAGTATCTCACTAAATTTCATTGAAATACATTCTTGAAATTCCAAGCAATCGCTTTTGAAAATAGCAGAGCTTTTATGCTAAAAAGTGGGCGGCGTCACGCCTACATCACCAAAATCCACAAAATTTTTATACAGTTTAGTTTTGCTTAAAAAGCTTATTAAGTGTGTAAAATCTTATATATATAACTTATACAGTTATGGAAATATCGCGATTTTAATTTTACAAAGAAATTTTTCAAAACTGAGTTCATAATGTGGGCGTGTCCGTTCACCGATTTTGTTTATTTTTACAGCAAAGAGTTACCTTTATATGTTGAACACTTTCTGTAAATATCGTTTCAATAAGTCAATTTTTACCGGAGTTATGGCATGGAAAGTTTTATGGAATAATCCCCCATAAAGGGGCGGGGCCACGCCCATTTTCCAAAAATTTTGTGTTTTCGACTTTCTTTGCCCACGAACACTTTAGAGGTGAAATAGAAATGATATACAGCTAGTTTAAGCAAAGTTATAGCATATTCAATATATCTATGATCCTTTTCAAAATCTTTCGTATAAAATTGGGCGTGGACCTAACCCGATTTCGATAATTTTTTTTCGAAATATTGCCTGTATTAATATAAATATGTGTGCTGAATTTGACTTTGCTATCTTGAGCGGTTTTTGATTTATGATTAATAATATTTCCAAATTTGACTTAATCAAAAGTGGGCGGTACCACGCCCCATTTTAAAAATTTCTTCAAAAATGTATTTTTTGCCTTAACGCTAAAGTGCACACCAAATATTATCCTTATAGGTGTATTAACTACTGAATAATCACTCTTTTTGTATTTTCGAAAATATTATATATATAGAAAGTGGGCGTGGCTTTTAACCGATTTTGCCTATTTTCAATAGCGCTCGGAGATAAGTGAAAAGGAACCTACATACCAAATTTCATTGAGCTATCTCAAGATTTACTCAAGTTATCGTGTTCACAGACGGACGGACGGACGGACGGACATGGCTCAATCAATTTCTCTTTTCCTCCTGAACATTTTGATATATATAAGTCAATATCTATCTCGATTCGTTTATGCTGTTACATACTACCGTTAGGCCAATGAAGTTAATATACCTTGTGTGCGAAGCACTACTAGGTATAAAAAGGCAGTAGGGTGTTAACTACTTGCCCGTAAATCTTCCTTGTTTGTTATTCGATTTGCGTAACTTTTGGCAGGAGTATGCTACATACTATTGGGAAGTATCTCACTAAATTTCATTGAAATACATTCTTGAAATTCCAAGCAATCGCTTTTGAAAATAGCAGAGCTTTTATGCTAAAAAGTGGGCGGCGTCACGCCTACATCACCAAGATCCACAAAATTTTTATACAGTTTAGTTTTGCTTAAAAAGCTTATTAAGTGTGTAAAATCGTATATGTATATATAACTTATACAGTTATGGAAATATCGCGATTTTAATTTTACAAAGAAATTTTTCAAAACTGTGTTCAAAATGTGGGCGTGTCCGTTCACCGATTTTGTTTATTTTTACAGCAAAGAGTTACCTTTATATGTTGAACACTTTCTGTAAATATCGTTTCAATAAGTCAATTTTTACCGGAGTTATGGCATGGAAAGTTTTATGGAATAATCCCCCATAAAGGGGCGGGGCCACGCCCATTTTCCAAAAATTTTGTGTTTTCGACTTTCTTTGCCCACGAACACTTTAGAGGTGAAATAGAAATGATACACAGCTAGTTTAGGCAAAGTTATAGCATATTCAATATATCCATGATCCTTTTAAAAATCTTTCGTATAAAATTGGGCGTGGACCTAATCCGATTTCGCTAGTTTTTTTTCGAAATATTGCCTGTATTAATATAAATATGTGTGCTGAATTTTATTTTGCTATCTTGAGCGGTTTTTGATTTATGATTAATAATATTTCCAAATTTGACTTAATCAAAA
The DNA here is from genome assembly GCA_951509765.1 of Sphenella marginata. NCBI lineage: Eukaryota > Metazoa > Arthropoda > Insecta > Diptera > Tephritidae > Sphenella > Sphenella marginata. The sequence continues at coordinate 1,779,546 of OX608078.1, forward strand.
GTGGGCGGTGCCACGCCCTTTTTTAAAAATTTCTTCACAAATTTATTTTTTGCCTTAACGGTAAGGTACACACCAAATTTTATCCTTATAGGTGTATTATGTACTGAATAATCACTCTTTTTGTATTTTCGAAAATATTATATATATAGAAAGTGGGCGTGGCCTTTACCCGATTTTGCCTATTTTCAATACCGTTCAGAGATATGTAAAAAGGAACCTGCATACCAAGTTTCATTGAGATATCTCAAGATTTACTCAAGTTATCGTGTTCACAGACGGACGGACGGACGGACGGACGGACGGACGGACATGGCTCAATCAATTTCTCTTCTCCTCCTGAACATTTTGATATACATAAGTCAATATCTATCTCGATTCGTTTATGCCGTTACATACTACCGTTAGGCCAATGAAGTTAATATACCTTGTGTGCGAAGCACTACTAGGTATAAAAAGGCAGTAGAGTGTTAACTACTTGCCCGTAAATCTTGCTTGTTTGTTATTCGATTTGCGTAATTTTTGGCAGGAGTATACTACATACTATTGGGAAGTATCTCACAAAATTTCATTGAAATACATTCTTCAAATTCCAAGCAATCGCTTTTGAAAATAGCAGAGCTTTTATGCTAAAAAGTGGGCGGCGTCACGCCTACATCACCAAGATCCACAAAATTTTTATACAGTTTAGTTTTGCTTAAAAAGCTTATTAAGTGTGTAAAATCGTATATGTATATATAACTTATACAGTTATGGAAATATCGCGATTTTAATTTTACAAAGAAATTTTTCAAAACTGTGTTCAAAATGTGGGCGTGTCCGTTCACCGATTTTGTTTATTTTTACAGCAAAGAGTTACCTTTATATGTTGAACACTTTCTGTAAATATCGTTTCAATAAGTCAATTTTTACCGGAGTTATGGCATGGAAAGTTTTATGGAATAATCCCCCATAAAGGGGCGGGGCCACGCCCATTTTCCAAAAATTTTGTGTTTTCGACTTTCTTTGCCCACGAACACTTTAGAGGTGAAATAGAAATGATATACAGCTAGTTTAAGCAAAGTTATAGCATATTCAATATATCTATGCTCCTTTTCAAAATCTTTCGTATAAAATTGGGCGTGGACCTAACCCGATTTCGATAATTTTTTTTCGAAATATTGCCTGTATTAATATAAATATGTGTGCTGAATTTGACTTTGCTATCTTGAGCGGTTTTTGATTTATGATTAATAATATTTCCAAATTTGACTTAATCAAAAGTGGGCGGTACCACGCCCCATTTTAAAAATTTCTTCAAAAATGTATTTTTTGCCTTAACGCTAAAGTGCACACCAAATATTATCCTTATAGGTGTATTAACTACTGAATAATCACTCTTTTTGTATTTTCGAAAATATTATATATATACAAAGTGGGCGTGGCTTTTAACCGATTTTGCCTATTTTCAATAGCGCTCGGAGATAAGTGAAAAGGAACCTACATACCAAATTTCATTGAGATATCTCAAGATTTACTCAAGTTATCGTGTTCACAGACGGACGGACGGACGGACGGACGGACATGGCTCAATCAATTTCTCTTTTCCTCCTGAACATTTTGATATATATAAGTCAATATCTATCTCGATTCGTTTATGCCGTTACATACTACCGTTAGGCCAATGAAGTTAATATACCTTGTGTGCGAAGCACTACTAGGTATAAAAAGGCAGTAGGGTGTTAACTACTTGCCCGTAAATCTTCCTTGTTTGTTATTCGATTTGCGTAACTTTTGGCAGGAGTATGCTACATACTATTGGGAAGTATCTCACTAAATTTCATTGAAATACATTCTTGAAATTCCAAGCAATCGCTTTTGAAAATAGCAGAGCTTTTATGCTAAAAAGTGGGCGGCGTCACGCCTACATCACCAAGATCCACAAAATTTTTATACAGTTTAGTTTTGCTTAAAAAGCTTATTAAGTGTGTAAAATCGTATATGTATATATAACTTATACAGTTATGGAAATATCGCGATTTTAATTTTACAAAGAAATTTTTCAAAACTGTGTTCAAAATGTGGGCGTGTCCGTTCACTGATTTTGTTTATTTTTACAGCAAAGAGTTACCTTTATATGTTGAACACTTTCTGTAAATATCGTTTCAATAAGTCAATTTTTACCGGAGTTATGGCATGGAAAGTTTTATGGAATAATCCCCCATAAAGGGGCGGGGCCACGCCCATTTTCCAAAAATTTTGTGTTTTCGACTTTCTTTGCCCACGAACACTTTAGAGGTGAAATAGAAATGATATACAGCTAGTTTAGGCAAAGTTATAGCATATTCAATATATCCATGATCCTTTTAAAAATCTTTCGTATAAAATTGGGCGTGGACCTAATCCGATTTCGCTAGTTTTTTTTCGAAATATTGCCTGTATTAATATAAATATGTGTGCTGAATTTTATTTTGCTATCTTGAGCGGTTTTTGATTTATGATTAATAATATTTCCAAATTTGACTTAATCAAAAGTGGGCGGTGCCACGCCCTTTTTTAAAAATTTCTTCACAAATTTATTTTTTGCCTTAACGGTAAGGTACACACCAAATTTTATCCTTATAGGTGTATTATGTACTGAATAATCACTCTTTTTGTATTTTCGAAAATATTATATATATAGAAAGTGGGCGTGGCCTTTACCCGATTTTGCCTATTTTCAATACCGTTCAGAGATATGTAAAAAGGAACCTGCATACCAAGTTTCATTGAGATATCTCAAGATTTACTCAAGTTATCGTGTTCACAGACGGACGGACGGACGGACGGACGGACGGACGGACATGGCTCAATCAATTTCTCTTCTCCTCCTGAACATTTTGATATACATAAGTCAATATCTATCTCGATTCGTTTATGCCGTTACATACTACCGTTAGGCCAATGAAGTTAATATACCTTGTGTGCGAAGCACTACTAGGTATAAAAAGGCAGTAGAGTGTTAACTACTTGCCCGTAAATCTTGCTTGTTTGTTATTCGATTTGCGTAATTTTTGGCAGGAGTATACTACATACTATTGGGAAGTATCTCACAAAATTTCATTGAAATACATTCTTCAAATTCCAAGCAATCGCTTTTGAAAATAGCAGAGCTTTTATGCTAAAAAGTGGGCGGCGCCACGCCTACTTCACCAAAATCCACAAAATTTGTATACAGTTTAGTTTTGGTTGAAAAGCTTATTATGTGTGTAAAATCTTATTTAAATAAATTATACAATTATGGAAATATCGCGATTTTAATTTTACGAAGAAATTTTTTAGAACTGTGTTCAAAAAGTGGGCGTGTCCGTTCACCGATTTTGTTTATTTTTACAGCAAAGAGTTAGCTTTATATGTTGAACACTTTCTCTTAATATCGTTCCAATAAGTAAATTTTTACCGTAGTTATGGCATGTAAAGTTTTGTGGAATAATCCCCCATAAAGGGGCGGGGCCACGCCCATTTTCCAAAAATTGTGTGCTTTCGACTTTCTTTGCCCACGAACACTTCAGAGGTGAAATAGAAATGATATACAGCTAGTTTAAGCAAAGTTATAGCATATTCAATATATCTATGATCCTTTTCAAAATCTTTCGTATAAAATTGGGCGTGGACCTAACCCGATTTCAATAATTTTTTTTCGAAATATTGCTTGTATTAATATAAATATGTGTGCTGAATTTTGTTTTGCTATCTTGAGCGGTTTTTGATTTATGATTAATAATATTTCCAAACTTGACTATATCAAAAGTGGGCGGTACCACGCCCCTTTTTAAAAATTTTTTCAAAAATGTATTTGTTGCCTTAACGCTAAATTGCATACCAAATATTATCCTTATAGGTGTATTATGTACTGAATAATCACTCTTTTTGTATTTTCGAAAATATTATATATATAGAAAGAGGGCGTGGCTTTTAACCGATTTTGCCTATTTTCAATAGCGCTCGGAGATAAGTGAAAAGGAACCTACATACCAAATTTCATTGAGATATCTCAAGATTTACTCAAGTTATCGTGTTCACAGACGGACGGACGGACGGACGGACGGACGGACGGACATGGCTCAATCAATTTCTCTTTTCCTCCTGAACATTTTGATATATATAAGTCAATATCTATCTCGATTCGTTTATGCCGTTACATACTACCGTTAGGCCAATGAAGTTAATATACCTTGTGTGCGAAGCACTACCAGGTATAATTATATAAAAAACAAGTAAGGAAGTCTTAGTTCGGGTGAACCGAACATTTAATACCCAGCGTTAGTTTCCAGAAAAAGGGGGCGTGGTTTTCATTCGATTTCGCCCATTTTAAAAACCAATCTATTCCCAGCCGAAACAATAGCGAATTTGGTGGGCGCGGCCACGCCCACTGCTTATAAAGCTTTAACCGCTTTCAAGAGCCAAAAGTACTCAATCGATCTTTTCAAGGGTTATACCATGTCCTATATATAACTTTGGAAAAGAAGGCGTGCAATGCCCATAACTTTTAACGTATTTTGTGAAATTTTTGATATATGTGTCCATTAATCAATATTTACATAATTTTATAAAAGTAGGTGGTGCCACGCCCACGGATTTTATTATGTTGTTTGTCCCTATTTGAAGATCAGTTTTCATTGTAGATCTCTATGATACTTTCACAGTGGCTTGTTAATAGTGAAATGTTGATATTTTGTTTATTCACTTGTGGGCGGTGCCACGCCCATTTTCCAAAATTTTACCAAAAAAACCTTTAAACATCACTAATAACATCATCAGGTGAATGAGTGTACTAAATTTTAGCATTATATCTTTATCAGTTAAACAGATATTGCATATTCCGGTTTCCTAACTCTTGTTTAGAGAACTTTAGTCCAAAAGTGGGCATGGTCGTTCACCGATTTTTATTATTTTCTGTGGTAGTACTCTACATAAACATAACATGCCTGGTACCTAGTTTCGTAAATCTATCTCACACCGTTCTGAAGTTATCAGCAGTCGAATTTGAAAATTGCGTGACTCATAAGTGGGCGGTGCCACGCCCACTTTCCAAAATTTTACAAAAATAATGTAAAGAATATGAAAATTGATGTATGTACCAAATTATATTATTATAGCGGTATCAGTTAATTAGATATGGACTTTTCAATATTTCCACCTCCTTTCAATATAACTTTTATGAAAAAGTAGGCGTGGTAGCCAAGCGATTTCGTTTATTTTCTATATCTGAATTTAACACAACAATAGTATGCCCTCTACAAAATTTCGTTATACTAGCACAAACTGTTCTGAAGTTATTGAGAGTCAAAATTTGAAAATTTCTTCAAATATATGTGGGCGGTGCAACGCCCCTTTTAAAAAAATTTGATAAAATCGGCCTTAGAATATCTAAATCAATACATATTGCAAATTTTATCATTGTAGCTGCTTCTGATATTGAATTAACCCGTTTTATACGTTTTTCGAAATTTTCGATATCGAAAAAGGGGCGTGGTTATGGTCCGATTTTACCCATTTTCAATACCAATCTATTCTGAACCCAAATAAGTACGCATGCCGAATTTGGTGAAGATATCTCATTACTTGCTCAAGTTATCGTGTTAACGGACAGACGGACAGACGGACGGACATGGCTCAATCAAATTTTTTTTCGATCCTGATCATATTGATATATGGAGGTCTATATCTATCTGGATTCCTTTATACCTGTACAACCAACCGTTATCCCAACAAAGTTATAATACCCTTACTAGTACGCTGGGTATAATAAATTAAGACGGTTGAACAATGTACAACAACGCGTTTAAACGCAATAATTATAAACGAAGATATGAATAAATGGCAAGAAATATATGATACCTTATATGAAGAAAAACTAAAAGCTATATGAAGGACGACAACCCAGTTTACATTAAAAATTATAGATTACCCCAAACCCCCAAAAAAAGGGAGAAATAACCAAACAAGTAAATAAGCTAATCAAAGATGATATAATAGAACCTCCAATTTCAGAATATAATAGTCCAATTTTATTAGGTCCTAAAAAATCACTCCCAGGCATAACAGAAAAGAGATGGAGATTGGTTGTTGATTACAGACAAGTAAACAAAAAATTAGCCGCAGACAAATTCCCACTCCCAAGAATTGATGACATTCTAGATCAACTTGGAAGAGCAACATTTTTTTCATGCCTAGACCTTATGTCAGGTTTTCATCAAATAGAATTACACCCAGACTCTAGGGACATTACTTCATTCACTGCCGAAAATGGCACATATAGATTCAAAAGATTACCATATGAATTAAAAGTAGCTCCAAACTCATTCCAACGAATGATGACATTAGCATTCGCTGGCCTTAAACCATCTCAAGCATTTCTCTACATGGATGATTTAGTTGTATTAGGTTGTTCAGAAAACCATATGCTAAAAAATTTAACAGACGTGTTCTCTATTTGCAGAAAATACAACTTTAAATTACACCCAGATAAATGGCTATTTTTCAGCCAAGAAGTAACTTATTTAGGACATAAATTCACATACAAGGGAATATTACCCGACCCAAGCAAATTTGAAACAGTTCAAAATTACCCAACACCAAAAACAGCGGATGAAGTTAAAAGATTCGTAGGCTTCTGTAATTATTACAGAAGATTTGTACCGAATTTTGCAGAACATTCAAGAAAGTTAACTAGACTTTGCAGAAAGAATGTTACCTTCGAATGGACAGAAGAATGTCAAAAAGCTTTTGTTTATTTAAAGGAAGCATTAATTAGCCCAACACTCTTGCAATACCCAGATTTCGATAAAGAATTTTGCATAACAACGGATGCTAGTGGGTATGCTTGTGGAGCAGTCCTTAGCCAAGAACACGATGGCAAACAGTTACCAATTGCCTACGCGTCCAGATCATTCACTAAAGGTGAAATAAATAAAGCATCAATAGAAAAAGAATTGGCAGCAATCCATTGGGCCATAAACTTCTTCAGACCAGCAATTCTTAGTAAAAACCGACCTTCGCCTATTAACATACTTATTTTCAATGAAAAGTCCTTCGTCTAAGCTGACACGAGTAAGATTAGATTTAGAAGAGTATGATTTTGAGGTGGAGTATATAGCTGGTAAAGAAAATCATATCGCGGATGCATTATCCCGCATAACAACGGCAAATTTAAAAGATATGTCAGTAGAAACAAATAAAATATTTAAAATAACAACAAAATCAGCAGCTTAGTGGCAACTCTGGTTCTCTCGGACGTGTTTTTAAATCGCTCTGTAATTAATTCATCCTTTTTCTGCGAAAATAGTTTTATTACTCGGTTAACATAGTTGATTATATCTCAATTTATCATTTACATACCGAATAACTATTTGCTGCTTTGGTTTTGGTTTTGTAGCTATATTCTATCTTGTTTACAAGTGTGTGTATTTTTGCACGGTGTTTGCTGTCTGCTGTTCGCTTTTTGCAGCTTGCTGTTTTTCGTTGGCATCCAGCTGTTTCCAGTGCTCCGAAATAACACGCGTTTACGATAAAATCCAGTGCTCCAGAATAACTTTTTAATTATTTATTACTTTTAATCTTTCGTCATGGATGACTTTTGTGGCAAATGCGACAAATCTTTTAGCAGGAGTGAATCCTTCATTGTACCTTGTAGTGGCTTTTGTAATAAACTTTTTCATCGCAACTTTTGCGAGGGCCAACTGTGTGAGTATGACGTGAAACTGCTAAAACGGAATACTCAGTTTCGGCACTTCTGTCCGGGATGTGTAAATGTGCTAGATAGGATTTCGAAGGCACTTGACAACGTGCTTGCCTCGCAAAAACTAGGTCTGGAAGCCATTATGACTGCCTTCGATATTAGGTTCAAGGATCTGGCTGCCAGTTGCTCATCAGCGAAATCGGGGAGCAAAAGCAAGAATAAAAATAGGGCGTTGAGTAATACCAAAAATCACACGGGTAATATTGGTACATTGGCTGCGGAAATAAGTACACTTAAAACAGCCATCACAAGCTCTAGTTCAAGTGCCTTAGGCAATAACAGTTCCGAAACGGATCTGGTAAGCTTTTCACCGCTGCCTTGTACATCAAAGTCTCTCTCTGCTCCCCTTTTTTCTTCCTCTTCTGATGGGGGGCAAACTCTAACTATCCCTGCTGGGAATAGTTCGGGCGCGTTAGTACCAAGTACTTCTACCCATTCATTTCCCTCACTTATTCTTATACCGCCGGCTTGCACTCGCAAGGCCGATGACGCTACAGCTGCATCGTACAGTGCTGTTGCTGCTAATCGGGATAGTATGTTCTTGTTACAAGTTACGATACGAACAATAGAAACGGTGACGATGCCAGTGTCGGTAACGAAACCTCGGTTTCTGTGGTGGAACCCCATCCTACTGTGGTATCTGCTGTGGAGCGACTACCTAGCGTGGCTGCTCACCTCGATACTCCAAGGCTGGTGACCGCCGTCCCACCGCGTAGAGCTATTTTTGTTTCGCGGTTTCATGTGTCGCTGACTGATGGGGATATCAAGAGTTATATCTGTTCTAAGCTTGGTGCTCCACCCACGACCATCATCAGCGTCTACAAATTTAATTTTAAATACGAACGAGATATTTCATCGTTCAAAATTTCAGTGCCTGATACATTTTTTGAGAGAGTGCTTAACTCTTCCTTTTGGCCGGAACATTCCGTGGTACATTTGTTCACAAAAAAATCGGGACCTGCATCTCTCTATTAATGTTTCAAAATACATGTACGAACAAGGCCATGGGTGTGCTTGGATTTGTTAAAAGGTGGGCTAAAGAATTTGATGACCCGTACATCACGAAAGTCCTTTACACATCGCTGGTGCGCCCAATACTTGAGTATTGTTCATGTGTATAACGCGGATTGAGTCAGTACAAAAGCAATTTTTGATATTTGCCTTGCGTTGTCTCCCCTCGAACCCAGATATACACCTGCCTCCATATAGTAATAGGCTTCTCCTTATTAGGTTACCTACCCTAGAAAATCGCAGAACCTTATTAGGCGTAATGTTCCTCCATAAGCTGATTATCGGCCAAATTGACTCATCTGATCTTGTTAGTCGGCTAAATTTCGTAGTTTCGTAGTAGTTTCTTCAGACGAAGAAGCAACTTTAATGGATATATTGTTCGACTGTGAGGGTGGATTGGAGACACGGCCTCTTCAACCACTCAGCCTCAAACTTATAATTCGTCCGAACGAGAGGGTGGATTGGAGACACGGTCTCTTCAACCATCCAGTTAGCCGCATAAATGAAAAATAATATCTTATAAGTAAAATTCTTGCTTTTCTCAGTTCTATTAATTAATTTTTCTCTTTTATACATTTTACATATGTATTTGTATTTACTATTGTAATATTATTTTGTAAACCATGTTGATATTTCTATAGTCGACCCCTGTTTTTAGCGTCGTCTTAAAATAAATAATAAAAAGATCAGTAATAAAACTGAAATTAAAGAAAGTCACAAAGAGAATCCCAAAATTTACGAAGCGCTAAATAAATTTGAAGTAAAAAGACATGTCGAGCTCGTTTTCAATCCTCCGAAATTTTATTTCAAAAAAGGAAAGAAAATTTGTAGCAATTTTGATACAAGCAACCTAGTTGTTGAGGATAAGACTGACTCACTTTTGTCGATTAAGTGCTTAATCTCGACGAACTTTGCATTCGTGTCCGACGAAGTGCATTGGTCACAGAACCATTTCAAGTTTAAACTCTCTGTTACAATTTTAATTTCGTTTCTTTTGATTTGACTACATTTAATGCAGAAGCTATGACCACATGCACCAGAGCATGATATCATATCATCTATCTGTACTAATTTCGCAGGACTTGTACAAGTACAGTTGTCCTTAGGGGACAAATTGTTTAAAAAGAATTATACTGCAGTAGGCAAATTTATAGAAATGGGTAACAAAGTTCTAAAAAAATTAACAATTGTTCTAACCCCAGAGGTTATATGTGTGACAAATCCCGGGAAAATTAAAGAAATTCAGCACAAATATCATGACGATCCTATTAGTGGTGGCCACCCAGGAATAAATCGCATGACAGATAAAATCAATGAGAAATATAGCTGGCTGGATATGAAAAATGACATACGAAAATATATAAAGAACTGCATCCACTGCAAGGGGACAAATTGTTTAAAAAGAATTATACTGCATAAGCCAATTTTATAGAAATGGGTAACAAAGTTCTAAAAAAATTAACAATCGTTCTAACCCCAGAGGTTATACGTGTGACAAATCCCGGGAAAATTAAAGAAATTCTGCACAAATATCATGACGATCCTATTAGTGGTGGCCACCCAGGAATAAATCGCATATAGCTGGCTGAATATGAAAAATTAAATACGAAAATATATAAAGAACTGCATCCACTGCAAGAAAAATAAAATTAAGAAACATATCAAAGAACCAATGACAATAACCGAGACACCTCCAAAGGCATTTGATATTGTACAATTTGACATAGTCGGTGCATTGCCAAAGTCGATAAATGGAAACGAATATGCAATCTAACCAAATATTTGGTAGCAATTCCAGTTCCAAGCAAACTTGCAACAACTGTTGCTAAAGCGATATTCGAGCATTTCATCCTGATTTATGGTCAAATGAAAACAATTTTAACAGACATGGGAACAGAATACAAAAATTGCCTGTTCAAAGAGCTGTGTAAATTGTTAAAAATTGAGCATGAAATTAATAAACTGATCCAGGCTGTGAATTGGACCCTGATTTGCTTAATACAACCTTTACTAGTGCAAGTAGCGGTATGACTTCTCCTCCAAATTACGAGCGTATTGGTGGTGTTAGTACCCTAGTAGAGAAGTTTCAGTTTGCGGCAGTGAGTGAGAATGATGTGTTGAGGGCATTAATGGGAATAAAATCAAATGCAATAGGTGACGACGGAATTTCCCATATATCCTGCGCACATTGACCCATATAATAAATCACTGCTTTACCAGCTCGTGTTTCCCTTCTGAGTTGAAAAAGGCCATTATACGTCCAATAGCGAAAAAAGCAAATGCTGCTAACCCATCTGATTACCGACCAGTGACTATACTGCCGGCTCTCTCAAAAGTATGTGAGTCACTGATGGCCTCGCAAATTAGGTTTTACGTACAGGAAAGTGGATTGTTATCATCACTGCAATCTGGATTTAAAGCCCATCATAGTTGTTCCACTGCAATGGTAAAGATATTGGATGACATTAGGGTTCCGTATGATAGTGGTGATTTGACCCTCCTTTGCCTTCTTGACTTTTCGAAGGCATTCGATCGGGTAAACCATGATCTCTTATGTGTGAAGCTTAGGCATTTGTTTGGTTTCTCGGACAGTCCAGTCAGGCTGATGTCTAGCTACCTGGTGGGACGATCACAGAAGGTAAAGATTGGGGATCGTACCTCACTTGAAAGTCACGTCACCTCAGGCGTCCCTCAAGGGTCTGTGCTTGGACCATTATTGTTTAGTATGTTTGTCAATGATGTTTTCACGGTGTGTCAATATGTGAATGTACATGCGTATGCTGATGATATTCAGGTTGTACTTGTCCAGTCGTATTGGACTTATCGAGGATCTGTGCTTTAAAATTAATAGTGATTTATCTGCGATATTGATGTGGGCTAGTGATAACTGTTTATGTCTTAATGCGTCAAAGTCGTTTGTCCTACCTATTAGTAAAAATTGTATTAGTCATACAGATATCCCGGAACTTTGGAAATAGTGCTCTGTTGGTAGTAGAGAAGATAAAAAATCTTGGATTTGTCATACATTTTAAATTAAACTGTCGTGATCACATAAACAAAGTGGTGGGTAATGTATATGTAGTGTTGCGTCGTCTCATCATTTCGGCGTCTTTTACACCGCAAGATACCAGACTTAAATTAGCCAAGCAACTTATTTTACCACTCATCACGTACTCGGAAATTGTCTATAGTAATATTGACTCAGTATCTTCTCATAAAATAAATGTTGTCTTTAATAACGTCACTCGTTATGTGTATGGGTTAAAGAAGTTTGATCACATCTCCTGGTGGAGGGATAAAATTCTAGGGTGTAGTATCGAGAACTATCTTGATGCAAGTGTAAGCAACCCTAATACTACTCAACCGTATCGACCCTGTGGTCAGCAACACTATTCGAGAGACAGAGAGACAGTAGTCAGTAGTTATCCATTATCCATGGTAATCGGTCATCAACGGTCTGACAAGTCGACGCGATATACATATACTTTAAATGAGTTAAACTTTTAATACTTACATATATATTCCTACTTATTTGTTTTGAAATTAATAAACTGATGTGAAATGAATTAGAAGTAAACGAATATCATTTCATAGTTCAGAAGTAGGGTAGAATGTTTGCCCTCACGTGTAGTGCCGCCGGTTACGACAAAGTAATTCGGGGATCGTAATATACATATATACTTATGTACGCGTATATACATAAGTACAGTAAGAAATTTTGCGCGGAATATTCGAGAAATTACTAACGTCGTCGTGTTAGCAAAGTTCAGTATACATATTCCGTGGCGCATGTGTGAGTAGATAACTGCAAGGCTTCGCGCAGTAACACCAACAAACAACGTATAGCGACAAAACTTCAAACGTGCAAAAACGAAGTAAAACGAACTAAAAAGCGATTATAGGTTAAACGAAGTGGAGAATAGAAACATTAGAGAAAACGAAACGGGCGAAAAAGCAAACGAAAGCTAAAAAAGTGAACGTCAAACAAAACGTAAACGAAACGTAACAAAAACGAGCAAAACAAAACAAAATTGAAAGCCAAACGTAAAGGATACAAGCAAAACAAAATGAATATGAACTTAAGATCAAAACAAAACGTTGAAACACAGCAGGTTGACAGCGCCGACGCAGTAAAAATAGTAGATTTACGTATTGATCAACTTAAATATGTGCTATCACAGAGAAATCTGCCAACGTCAGGCTCGCGTGCCGAACTTATGCAGCGGTTACTCGATAATAACGATTCTGATGAAATACAAGTGCCTTCGTTAGGGACTAATACGAACTCGAACGTGAATGAAAATACGGGTGTTAGCGTTCAAGAGCAACTTGATGAGCTTCGAGGTTCATTGAATAATATACTGACATTATTGCAAAACAATGTACCGAATGAAAACGTGGTAAGTGATCGTCAGCGCGATATCGTAGCAACACCTATTACAACCATTAGTACACAAAGTGTGAACGGTCGCAAAGAATCCGTGAAAGAAATAAGTGAAACAATTCCGGAATTCGACCCCACAAATCCACAATCGCTTACTGTAGAACAGTTCACAGACCGTGTCGGTAGTGTTGTGCGCGCGTACCAATTCGACGAAAAGTGCGTATTATTAGCCGTATATAGTAGATTACGTGGTGTAGCGCGAATGTGGCTCGACGCTCAACCCAGAGTGCACACAACATGGAAAGATTTTTCAAGTGATTTAGTGGCCGAGTTCGGTGTTCATCTCGATGAAGCTCAGATACATCGAGTGATGAGCGAAAACATTAGAAAATCAAATGAACGAATCAATGACTATTGTTTTAGAATTTGCGCGCTTGGTAAACAATATCGGCTGAGCGAATCCGCGATAATTAATCACATACGAGCGGGACTACGACATCGTGAACTTCAAATCTCGATCGCCGCAATGAGATTCAAAACAGTGAAAGAAATGCGTGAAGTTATCGAAGACTATTTAGCTAATCGAAATAAAATCAGCGACACTAAACCTAAAAGCTTATCAGTGAATAACCAAGAACAACAATCGCAACAAATAACAAAATCAACGATAATATGTTATAATTGTAAAGAAGAAGGGCACATTTCGAGTAAATGCCCCAAGCCGCAGCGTCGTGCTAGATGTGTAGATTGCAACAAAGTTCATGCCAAAAATGATCCACAAAATTGCGGTAAACGCGGGTATGACGTTCGTCGAACAGAAATGTCAAAACTGGATGAGTGTTTCACAAAAACAATCGTGGTCGACTCTAGACAGTTTAGAGCATTTGTAGATACGGGTAGCCAATGTAGTATGGTGCGTACATCGATTGCCAAAATACTAGGTGCGAATATTGATAAATGCAAAACGCAGTTGAATGGTTTCGGTGGTGGCAGTCGCGTTGTAAATGAAATGTGCACGCTAAGTATTCAAATAGGTGAAGCATGTATAATCGCAATATTTTACGTGGTCGATGATTCTTGTTTGCAAACAGACTTCTTAATCGGACAGAACGTATTAGTAAATCAATCGGTGAAGTTCGAAATAAGCGATGGACATTTAGCTTTTACAAATAAACGTGTTGAAGTGCGTAGCAAAAACAATATTGATGTTAGCCAATTGGTTAGAGACATAAAAGATCAATCGAATAATCTGAAAGTACGTGCGGTGTTAGAAGAATTCGCCGACGTGTTTGCCGAAGGTTTAGACGGTATCGGTAAGACAAATCTAGTAGAAATGAAAATTGAACTTAACGATAACAAAGTAGTAGCACAACCTCCTTATCGTATACCAGCCCCAAAAAAAGCAGTAGTTGCTCAAATGATAAATGATCTTGAAGCTAACGATATAATAATGAGATCCGATTCCGAGTTTGCAAGTCCTCTAGTGTTGGTTAAGAAAAAAGACGGAGCCGATCGTCTATGTGTGGACTATAGGCGGTTAAATCAATTGGTAAAGAAGGAGATATTTCCGGTCCCTAATATTGAAGAGCGTTTGTATGAAGCGAAAAAATACAAATTGTTTACGGTACTTGATTTGAACAGCGGTTACTATCAAATACCGATCACGCCTTGTTCTCGCAAATATACAGCTTTCATTACACCAGATGGGTTATACGAATTTAAGAGAATGCCGTTCGGGCTTAAAAACGCTCCCATAGCTTTTCAACGATTGATGGCTAATGTTCAAGATATGACTAGACCAGGCGACATGTTGTTGTATATGGATGATATTTTAGTAGGTAGCAACTCCGTAGACGCAATGGTAGACAAATTACGTCGTGTACTCTCTACCCTACAACAAGCAGGACTTACATAAAACGCAAAAAAGTGTACGTTCTTAAAAACCTCCATAACGTTTCTGGGTCATGAAATCACCCCTGATGGTATAACTCCAGGCGAGGTGAAAACACAGGCAGTAGCAGAGTTCACTGCGCCTAAAAATGTGAATGATGTACGCCGTTTCCTCGGACTTAGCGGATATTTTCGAAAATTTGTTCCAGGCTTCGCATTGATTTCCGAGCCGTTACGAAAACTCTTGCGAAAAGAAGCAAAATTCGAATGGACAGTAGAACAGAACCGGGCATTTAACGAACTCCAACGTGCGTTAGCGTCGAAACCCCTACTTACGGCATATCGGGTGGAAGCAGAACATGAACTCCACACTGATGCCAGCTCAGTTGGATTAGCAGGTGTGTTGATGCAACGGGAAGGCACCGATCTGAAGCCCGTAGCTTACTTCAGTAGAGCTACGACCGCCGGTGAGAAAAAGTTCCACAGCTTTGAGCTGGAAACTTTAGCTACCGTAGAATCGCTTGAACGTTTTAGACATTATATTTACGGCAAACACATTATCGTTAGAACCGATTGCAGCGCAATACAAACGGCAATGAAGAAGAAAGAGTTAATTCCAAGAATCGCGCGTTGGTGGCTTAAAATTCAAGACTACGACATAGATATTCAGCATCGAGCAGGCAGAAGAATGGAGCATGTCGATGCGTTAAGTCGAGCTCCAGTAGAAGAATCGGTCGAATCAGATACGGCAGACCTACGTATATCAAAGGTAGCTATCAACGAATCGGACTGGCTTTTCAGCATGCAGCTACAAGATGGGAAACTGCAAAAAAATCATCAACGACATCCAAACTAAGAAGCAATTAGCAGATAAGGACTACGTTCTTAAAGATAATCGACTTTTTCGACGAACAAATCATAAATTGTTATGGGTCGTACCTAGGGCAATAAGGTATCGGGTCACTCAAGACGCTCACGATCGTTCTGGGCATATGGGTGTTGAGAAAACCATGCATCGACTGATGGAGAATCTTTGGTTTCCCAGAATGCGCAATTTCATTAAGAGTTATATAAAGGCGTGTGTAGAGTGTGCTTTCTACAAAAATAAGGGTGGGAAAATGGAAGCTCAGTACCATTTCGATGACATACAACCTGTTCCTTTCAAAACGGTGCATATCGATCACCTCGGACCATTTCCCAAGAGCAGTAAGCGTAACGAACATCTGTTGGTAATCGTCGATGCATTTACGAAGTTCACGATTCTTCGAGCGGTAAAAAACACGTCAACTAAAAGCGTAATTGAGATATTGAATGATGTAAGTAGTTTCACGGGTATGCCTGAGCGGATCGTTACCGACCGAGGCACAGCCTTTACATCTCGTGATTTCAAGAAATACTGCGTGGACAATAACGTGAAGCATATCTTAACAGCAGTACGAACACCTCGAGCCAATGGTCACGCCGAACGAACCAACCGAACTATATTGTCAATGCTGCTACCATCGACTGAAAACGACAAGCGCTGGGATGAGAACATCCGCAACATACAATGGTGTATCAATACCATGAAGAACTCTACTACGCGTTGCACTCCATATCAGTTGCTATACGGGTTCCAACCTCGCGATATTCTGAAGAACAAGATAGTCTCAAGTCTACATGACAGCAATTACCTAAACGATGAAGAACTTCGAAACCTACGAAATACCGCAGCATCCAGGGTTAATGAGCAGAGAACAGCTGCTAAACTACGATTCGACCAAAAATGTCGTAAACCTACATCGTTTGCCGAAGGAGACTTGGTACTCGCCCAAAATGAACCCCCTAGTATTGGTGGCTTACGAAAACTTGAACCTCGCTATAAAGGTCCATTCATCGTCACGAAAGTTCTCGATAAAGATCGATACGTCATCGAAGACCTCCCTCATTCGAATCGTACGCAAAGACATTACACATCTATTTACTCAAGCGACAAACTGAAAAGGTGGTGCTCCTTGCCACCTGAAACCGAAAGCGAAGATGAAGATGATCCCCAATCCGAGACTGGCGACGGCAACGAGGTCGTTCCCAATGAGTCGGATGGCCGACTGTAAGCAACCCTAATACTACTCAACCGTATCGACCCTGTGGTCAGCAACACTATTCGAGAGACAGAGAGACAGTATTCAGTAGTTATCCATTATCCATGGTAATCGGTCATCAACGGTCTGACAAGTCGACGCGATATACATATACTTTAAATGAGTTAAACTTTTAATACTTACATATATATTCCTACTTATTTGTTTTGAAATTAATAAACTGATGTGAAATGAATTAGAAGTAAACGAATATCATTTCATACAAGGAATTGCATTTTCCTATTTAAAGTTATGCTGACTCAATCTCCGAACTATCTATACGAGAAGCTACAATGTACCAGGTCCAGTAGACATCGTAACTTAAATGTTCCTATGCACACCTATTTGACATCGTCTAGAATGTTTTTTATTAACGCCGTGAGACTTTGGAACTCGATTCCAAACTCAATAAAAAACAAGTAAGGAAAGGGCTGTCTTCGGCTGTGCCGAAGGCTTTATACCTTTCATGATTACGCACAACTTTTCTAAGTGTCCGATCTTACTTACAATTACTTACAAACTCTCCAAAACTGTTAATTTAAAAATACATAGCCAAACCACATTTATCGGAGCAATCGGTAATATGGGAGCTATATGTTATGTAAGTCCGATCTGTATGATTTTCACTACACACATCACATATATAATAAGTACCAAACGTGCAAAATTTTACGTTTCTAGCTTTCTATTTGCAACATTTATAGCCCAAAACCCATTTATCGAAACTATCGATTATATGAGAGCTATATGTTATGTTGATCCGATCTAGGTGATTTTCACTACACACATTACGCATATAATATGTACTAAACCTGCGCTCTAATAGCTTTTTAATTGCAAGAGTTATAGGCCAAAACCCGTTTATCGGAACAATCGATTGTATGGGAGCTATGCGTTGTATCGGTCCTATCTTGCTGATTCCGACAAATGATTAATCCTATGCAAAATGGCGCCTGCTTGCAAAATTTCATCGAGATATCTCTAAAACTGAGGGACTAGCTTGCGTTCAAACAGACGGACGGACAGACGGACATGGCTAAATCAACTCAGCTCGTCGCCCTGATCATTTCGGTATACTTAATGGTGGGCCTATCTGGTGGGACATTCAACGAATATATGCGTGCATACATTTGCTCTGCTGGCGATGTAATAGGTGATGATGGAGCTGAATGTTCTTGCGCCGAAGGTGTAGTTGCTTGCTCATATGGCTGCGTATGCTCTAGTGATGATGATGGTTGTTGTTCGGATTCGATGAATGCTGGCTTTAACCGGTCTACGGTTACATTGACATTGTTGCGGTTGATTTTTAACGTAAAATGTTTCGGTTGTCTAGCTACAACAAGGTATGGACCGTCATATGTAGGTTGAAACGCTGGCTTCATTTTGTCGTTGCGTACAAACACATGCGTGGAGTCTGCAAGCCTGTAAAATACGAATGATTTTGATGAATCGTGGCTTGCCGTTTGAGTAGGGCGAACTTTTTCCATTGCTTCGGTGAGTTCTTTGACGAATTCGGATTGAGGACGAGAAACATTGCTTTCGCTGAAAAACTGTCCTGGTAATCTTAATGTGGTACCATAAACTAGTTGCGCGGCTGTTGCTTCGATATGGGGTTTGAATGATGTTCGTAGTCCTAATAAGATCAATGCAAACAATTTGCCCAATCTTGACGTTCGTGGCAAGTTATCGCTGTTTTCAGAGTGCGGTGCCAGCACTCGATGATACCATTTGCCTGTGGGTGGTATGCTGGGGTCGCAAATGTGTAATGCCCAGCATGCGTGACAGTTCGTTGAAGAGTCGCGGTTCGGTCTGTCTTCCCTGATCAGTTGTGATGCGTGGTGGTAAGCCGAAAGTAGCTCTTTTGCGACTGTTTCTGCTGATATGTCTCTCAATGGCACTGCTTCTGGCCAGCGCGTGTATCGATCGATGATTGTAAGGCAGTATTGATATTCATTCGATGGTGGAAGTGGTCCGATTAAGTCGATGTTTTTGTGTTCGAATCTGCATGATGGCAATACGTATTGTTCTAGTGGCGCGCGCACATGTCTGCTGACCTTAGCTTTTTGGCAGCTTACACAGTGTTGTACCTCTTTAGCGATGCTTGAACCCATGTTCGGCCATACGAAAAGAGACTTAATGAGCTTGGTGGTTGCCCTTGCACCACCATGTGCGATGCCATACAGTTTGTGTATGATTCTTTTTCGATGCGACTGCGGTATAAATGGGCGGACTTCCGGTGTTGCAACATCACAGTAGATTGTACGATTCGTATTGGGTATACGAATTTGTTTTAACTGCAGAGAAGTCCCGCCTTCGATGAGTTTTTTCAGGTCCGGGCAACCTGTCTGGTCTTCGGCGATTCGGTCGTAGTCGATGACGGTTGATTCTAGCGCCTCGATGCGCGAAAGTGTATCAGCTGTGATGTTTTCTACGCCAGCGATGTGCACAATGTTGGTTGTAAATTGGCTGATGAAGTCCAGCTGTCGGAGTTGTCGTGGTGACGCCGTATCGTGCTTTTGCTTAAAGGCATATATTAGCGGCTTGTGGTCCGTGCGTACCTCGAATGATCTTCCTTCAAGCATGCCTCGAAAATGTTTGATGGCGAGGTAAACAGCGAGCAGTTAGCGGTCATAGGTGCTGTACCTTTTTTGTGTGTCCGTGAGTTTGAGGCTAAAGAATGCTAGAGGTTGAAGCTCGTTGTCGATAAATTGATGTAAGGCTGCGCCGACGGCTATGTCACTTGCATCAGTGCTGAGCGATATTTGTGCGTTAGGTGCTGGGTAGACGAGAAGCGTTGCATTTGCCAGCGCCTGCTTGCACTTGTTGAAGTGGTTATTTGAATCTTCGGTCCATGCTATGCCAGTCGTGTCATCCTTCTTGTTGCCTGGGATAAGTTTTACCAACGGAATTTGATGATGTACGGCATTTGGCAAAAAACAACGATAAAAATTAATCATCGCCAGAAACCGACGCAACTGTTTGGCGGTTTCGGGCAAGGGAAAGTTGTTAATAGCCTGCACTTTGTCGGTCAGTGGTTTAATGCCGTGTGCTATAACCACATGACCGAGGAACTCAATTTTTGTTTGTGCAAATTTACATTTTGACAGGTTTATCGTAAGGTGGTATTGTTGGAGGCGTTCGAACACCTGCCTCAAATGCTGCTTGTGTTGTTTGATGCCTTCGGAGGCTACGCACACGTCGTCGATATACACAAACACGAAATTGAGGCCTCGGAAAATTGCGTGCATAAACCTTTGAAAGGTTTGTGCGGCGTTGCATAAGCCAAACGTCATGTGCGTAATTTCATATAACCCAAACGGTGTGGTAATTGCCGTTTTGTGGATATCGCTGGGCTCGATAGGTATTTGGTGGTAAGCACGGTTTATGTCGATTTTGCTGAATATGTCTTTTTTGTGGAGAAAGTGTGCAGTCTTATATGTGCGGTAGCGGATATCGATCCGGTACCGTTTGTGCATTCAATGTGCGGTAATCACCGCATGGACGCCACTCCCCATTAGCTTTCCTTACCAGGTGCAACGGAGAAGCGTACGAGCTTTTCGAAGGACGGCAAATACCTAGTCGAGTGAGATACTCAAACTCCTCTTTGACTGCTTTGAGCTTTTCTGGTGTGAGGCGTCTAGGTCGGGCAAACACAGGAGGACCTTTAGTTTCTATGCAGTGTGTTACCCCAGCCTCCATAGGCGACAGGGCTATGGCCTTCGGATCGGTTATTTTGCTGAATTCGCTGAACAGCTTGTCTACCTCGCTGTGGTCACCTTCTTATTCGTCGACTTTTCGAAGCTACAGATGCCCGATCGATACTGTGTTTTGCATGTAAGCGGTTTGCCTCTTTATTTGACAAACGGCAGCCTCGCGTAGTCGGAATTACGGAAACCTCAGCTCCCGTGCCGATTAAAAAATGTTGTTTTGAGATCTTATCTAGGTTGAAAAAACGTTTAGATTATGTGAATTCGGAAAACTTTACCTCAAGTTCGCATTGTATTGATTGCTTCTGCATTTACGTGCTTGAGTTCCATATTCACGATGATACCAGCATGTCGAAGATTGGTCTTCGTGGGTGCTGCGGTGCGGCGTTGTTGAACGTTTGACATTGCCTTGTGACCGTTCTCGTTGTCGGCTGCGGTTTTGGGCCATGAGCTGATTTAGTTTTGCGCTGATGTATTCGAGGACAGCGTCTTGTTTTTCGATTGGTTTTTCCAAAACGGTGACGTGACTGGTGGGCGATCCCGTTTTGAAAAACTTTTTCAAACCACTTTTTGATGTAACCTGTACCAGGGCTCGAACCCGGACCTTCGGTGTGGTAGGTCGACAACACTACCTCCACACCACGGTGGCCGCCTAACTGTATACCTGTGAGTTTATCCAGACGTGCCATGGCTGAATCGCTGAATTTTTCGATGATGGACTTTTTTAGCGTAGCATACGGTGTTTGGAGGATTACGAACCAAGTCAAAAACTTGGTCGAGAAAATAGTCGTCGGCATGAGCGATGATGGCGGTGTATTGGTGCCGTGATGCCTGTACTGTACTCGATTCACGTTATGTCGATGTTGAATTGGCTAAATCGCGTACTTATAGCAACTGTTTGTTATATACCGATTGCGACCGCTTTTTAGTTTGGTTTGATTTCGATTTGCGTAATTGTAATTTTCGGCGCGAGGTTTGACACGGTCCACCGTTTTTCTCGGGGTCACCAATGTGGGGATATTATAGTCAAACCGTATATTCTATAAATATCATTTATTAAATATGTACTTAAATTACAAAAACTTTAAACTAATGAAAATATGAAATTTAGGTTGAATCAAATTAGAATATGCTTTTGCTTGTACCGGCGCGTGTTGTTCGCTTTGATCGAATAAAAGACTGCGTGGAATTTGTATGCCGTTAAGTGCATTTGCCTTGCGCTTTCTAATTCCTTTTGTTATGTTCGTTCGTGAGGTGGGTTGCCAGACTACTTAATCTTGAGCCGGATGCCACAAAACAAAAGAAAAGCAAAAATCAAATTACGACAAGAATAGCTATAGTAAGGAAATTAAAATAGGAGATTTAGTATTAGTTAGAGAAGAGGCCTCCCATAAGTTAGAAAATAGATATACAGGACACTATAAAGTTAAAACCATTGATAAAAATAACAACTGCACTTTAATTCCACATAGCATAGGAGACAGTAACAAAACCAAAAACTAAATCGTAATTCATAAAAATAGGCTTAAACCAATTTAAAACTAGTAGCATTAAAAATAAAAATAAGCAATGCACTTTATTCATAATAATTTACTAATAACAAAAATACATACGCATTCCAATTTACCCAATCTTATACACGGCACAAGCCAAAAGAAAACAAAATCAAGTATCAGATAAAGTATACAAACAAATAAAAACAAAAACAAGTGACAAAACAATGGTAACAAGATCCTAAAACAATTAAAATTTTCAACCAAACATCAAGCGGTTCAAATAGATATATATAGTTGACTACAAATATATATATCTATTTTTTTTAAGAGGGAAGGTGTAGCATTACATAAACACATCGCCCTTTTTACTTTAATTGTCATGTGCACATAAATAATGGATAAACAAATACGAATGTACACAAACAACATTCTCCCCAAATTAGTTACATTGAACTCAGCGGGAGTTTATACAAAGACTGCACATGCCGGACATAACGAGGATCTTGTTACACTTATGCGGACGGTCAAAGACAGTCGCAATGACCAACTGAACAGAACGTCAGTTTGTCAATACGACTGACATATTTATATTTTTATTGCAGTCATATGTTGACTTAGCATATTTTAGAATTATGCATTTTAGTTTGTATGTATTAGTAAGGTACCTATTTGTATATGTTTTAGTTTTGTAATATAAACACTCCATAGAGGTTGAGCGTGCAGATTCAAATTGAATGTTTATTGAAATTACTTTCTCTTTTATACAAAATTCTTACACTAATACTTACAAATTATTTACGAACTAAAACATATACAAATAGATACCTTACTAATACATATAAATAAAAATGCATAATTCTAAAATATGCTAAGTCAACATATGACTGCAATAAAAATATAAATATGTCAGTCGCATTGACAAACTGACGTTGTGTTCAGTTGGTCATTGCGACTGTCTGTGGCGGTGTCTTTGACCGTCCACACAAGTGTAACAAGATCCTCGTTATGAGCGGCATGTGCACTATTTGTATAAACTCCCGCTGAGTTCAATGTAACTAATTTGGGCAGAATGTTGTTTATATACATTCATATTTGTTTATACATTTTTTATGTGCACATGACAATTAAAGTAAAAGGGCAATGTGTTTATGTAATGCTACACCTTCCCCCTTAAAAAAAATAGATATATATATTTGTAGTCAACTATATATATCTATTTGAACCGCTTGATGTTTGTTTGAAAATTTTAATTGTTTTAGGATCTTGTTATTTACCATTGTTTTGTCACATGTTTTTATTTTATTTCTATTTGTTTGTATACTTTATTTGATACTTGATATTGTTTTCTTTTGGCTTGTGCCGTGTATAAGATTGAGTAAATTGGAATGCTTATGGATTTTTTTTTTTTTTTTTTTTTGTTATTACTGAATTATTATGAATAAAGTGCTTTGCTTATTTTTATTGTTTAACGCTACGAGTTTTAGATTGGTTTAAGTCTATTCTTATGAATTACGATTTCTTTTTTGTTTTTGTTACTGTCTCCTATGCTATGTGGAATTAAAGTGCAGTTGTTATTTTTATCAATATTTTTTACTTTATAGTGTCCTGTATACCTATTTTCTAACTTATGAGAGGCCTCTTCTCTAACTAATACTAAATCTCCTATATTTATTTCCTTACTATAACTACTTTTGTCATAATTAAACTTTTGTTTTTCTTTAGCCTCTTGGACTAATTTTCTAGCTCTCTGCTGTGCTATCTGGAGTCTATATTTTATTTCTTTGTCATAAGCCTCGTGATTGTACAGTGGGCTGATTTTGTTTTCTTCTAAAAACTCGTAATTTGGTGGATTTTTCCCAAATATGAGCTCAAACGGGCAATATTTATGTATGGTAGATGGTGTTGTATTTTAACAATACGCGAAGTACTTAAGGTATTCATCCCAATCGTCTTTGTCACTGGATATGTATGAACGTATGTATTCATTAAATGTCCGATGACTGCGTTCCACAGTACCCAAAGTTTGATGATGGTATGGTGTTGAAGTTTTATGTTCAATTTTCAACAATTTACACAGTCCCTGGAAT
This sequence comes from Sphenella marginata, assembly GCA_951509765.1. Lineage (NCBI taxonomy): Eukaryota > Metazoa > Arthropoda > Insecta > Diptera > Tephritidae > Sphenella > Sphenella marginata. The sequence goes on from OX608078.1 coordinate 1,803,997, forward strand.
AGGCTATTTTTGTATTCTGTGCCCATGTCTGTCAGGATTGTTTTTATTTGTCCATAAATTAGGATGAAATGCTCAAACACGGCTTTAGCGACTGTAATTGCGTGTTTGCTTGGGACCGGAATTGCTACCAAGTATTTTGTTAGTTCGCATATAATGGTAACTGCATATTCGTTTCCATTTATCGATTTCGGTAATGGTCCGACTGTATCGATTTGTACAATGTCAAATGCCTTCGGAGGTGTCTCCGTTATTGTCATTGGCTCTTTTATGTGTTTATTTGTTTTATTTTTCTTGCAGTGGATGCAGTTCTTTATGTATTTTCGTATGTCATTTTTCATATTCAGCCAGCTATATTTCTGCTTGATTTTATCTGTCATGCGATTTATTCCTGGGTGGCCACCACTAATAGGATCGTCATGATATTTTTGCAGAATTTCTTTAATTTTCCCGGGATTTGTCACGCATATAACCTCTGGGGTTAGAGCTATTGTTAACTTTTTGAGAACTTTATTACCCATTTCAATAAATTTTCCTACTGCAGTATAATTCTTTTTAAACAATTTGTCCCCTATGGACAACTGTACTTGTACAAGTCCTAAATTGCCGGCTTCTCTTTCAAGCCTGGTAAAGAATTGTCCTAAGTCAATCTTATCCTCAACAATTAGGTTGCTTGTATCAAAATTGCTACAAATTTTCTTTCCTTTTTTGAAATACAATATCGGAGGATTGAAAATGAGCTCGACATGTCTTTTTACTTCAAATTTATTTAGCGCTTCGTAAATTTTGGGGTTCTCTTTGTGACTTTCTTTAATTTCAGTTTTATTACTGATCTTTTTAGCTGTTGATCTTGTTGTTATTTTAAATATTTTATTTGTTTCTACTGACATATCTTTTAAATTTGTTATAGTTATGCGGGATAATGCGTCCGCTATATGGTTTTCTTTACCAGCTATGTACTCCACTTCAAAATCGTACTCTTCTAAATCTAGTCTTACTCGTGTCAGCTTTGAGGAAGGACTTTTCATTGAAAATAAGTATGTTAATGGGCGATGGTCGGTTTTAACTATTAATTTTCTGCCATATACGTATGGTCTGAAGAAGGTTATGGCCCAATGAATCGCGGCCAATTCTTTTTCTATTGTAGCTTTGTTAGTTTCGCCTTTTGTAAAGGACCTTGAAGCGTAAGCAATTGGTAACTGTTTGCCATCATGTTCTTGGCTAAGGACTGCACCACAAGCGTATCCACTAGCGTCTGTTGTTATGCAGAATTCTTTTTCGAAATTCGGGTATTGCAAAAGTTTTGGACTAATTAATGCTTCCTTTAAATAGGTAAAAGCTTTTTGACATTCTTCTGTCCATTCGAAGGTAACATTCTTTTTGCAAAGCCTAGTTAATTTTCTAGAATATTCTGCAAAATTCGGAACAAATCTTCTGTAATAATTGCAGAAAGCTTCGAATCTTTTAACTTCATCTGCTGTTTTTGGCGTTGGATAGTTTTGAACGGTTTCAAATTTGTTTGGATCAGGTAATATTCCCCTGTTTGTACATTTGTGTCCTAAATAAGTTACTTCTTGGCTAAAAAATAAACATTTATCTGGATGTAGTTTTAGGTTGTATTTTCGACAAGTGGAGAATACGTCTCTTAAATTTTTTAGCATGTGATTTTCGGAACAACCTAATACAACTAAGTCATCCATGTAGAGAAATGCTTGAGATGGTTTGAGCCCTGCGAATGCTAGGGTCATCATTCTTTGGAATGAATTTGGTGCTACTTTTAATCCATAGGGTAGTCTTTTGAACCTATATGTGCCATTTTCGGCTGTAAAGGAAGTTATATCCCTTGAATCTGGGTGTAGTTCGATTTGATGAAAACCTGACATAAGGTCTAGGCATGAAAAATATTTTGCTCTTCCAAGTTGGTCTAAAATGTCATCAATTCTTGGAAGTGGGAATTTGTCTGCTGCTAGCTTTTTATTTACCTGTCTGTAGTCGACTACTAGTCTCCATCTTTTTTCTGTTTTTCCTGGAAGTGACTTTTTAGGGACTAGTAGGATTGGGCTATTATATTCTGATATGGAGGGTTCTATTATATCATCTTCTATTAGCTTATTTACTTGTTTGCTTATTTCTCCCTTTTGGGTTTGAGGTAATCTATAATTTTTAATGTAAACTGGGTTGTCGTCCTTCATATATAGTTTTTGTTTATAAAAATTATTAGAAGTAATTGGTTCTGTTTCTAGTGCAAATATATCTATGAATTCTGTGCAAAGTGATGTTAATTGAGCTTTAACAAAATTTGGAAAATTTTCAGTTAGTCTTTTTAATTTTTCGGTGTCTATGCAACTTTTATTGTGTTGGGTTGCTTTAATTAGTGTATAATCGTCTAAATTTTCAGTATTAATTTTATAATTTTGAATAGTTGTGTTGTTATGTGTTGTGTTAATAATTCTCACAAAGGTTTGCTCGCTATTTGTAATGGTATTTGCAATATAAATGCCATCGGATAGTTGTTGGTGTGGTATGAAAATGTTTTTGTTGTTTGTGTTTATTTTAATTTGTCTAATAACTTCCGATCTAGCTGGAATTGTGATTGTGCTGACGGACAGACAGTTTGTTAGATTCATTGTTATTGTTTGAGGGAAATCATATGGTCTTAAAATTAGTTTGTCCTCTGTTTTTCCGTAATCTAGAATACAATTGTATTTCTTTATGAAATCTAAGCCTATTATTCCATCACATGGAATTGGAAAGTTGTCTTCTACAACATGAAATTTATGATAAATTAGAAGGTCATCGCCTCTTAGATCTGCTTTGATTGTGCCTAAAGTGCTAGTTATTCCCTGACCAATGCCTTTCAAATCTGTGATTTGTTCAGTATTTATTTTTCCTTTATTATCTATTTGCTGTTTTTTAATTATGGAGATATCGGCTCCCGTATCAATTAAAAAATTTGAGTACGAATTGTTTAACGATGTCCTTGTAGATATATAGCTGTTTAAGTTTAGATTAAGTACACATATTTTTCGTTTTGTTAATTTTGAAGTGGAGTTTCCTGGTTTTCCGTTTCGGTACAACTACGCACGTTACGGGTTTGTGTGTATGGTCTGTTTGTATTTCGGGATTGTGATCCTCTATTATTGTTACTATTGTTGTTGTTTGATCTAAAATTATTGTTGTAGCCTGACTGTGGTCTGTATCTTCTATTTTGGTAATTTCCATAGTTGTTACTACGGTAACCTCCACGGAAATTACTCCGGTATTGACCTTGTTGTCGTACATTTAAAATTGTGTTAGAGCTGCCTGTAATTTCGGTACAGCTGTTTGTGAATTTGGAGATTGCGTCGTTCATTGTTGCGAACGTTCCCGCTTGCATTATCATCTTAACTTGGGTGTTGGAGCAGTTTTTGCACATGGCTTTGACTGCTGCCTGTGTTGCATATCTCGTGGCTAAGTCTGGATTTAATCCATCTGAGATATACGCTCCTTCCAATGACCTTGTTATTTTTTCTACTTCCGCAGTGTACTGGTTAGCAGTTTTGCTACGCTGCTGGATGTTCAGGAGTTTAGCTGTTAAAACTTCTACTGATTCACCCTTTATTGCGGTTTTTAATTTAATTTTTATTTGTTCTATTGTGCTTTCATTACTGATGAAATTTCTTGCCGTTCCCTTTAGCTTGGTCTTTATCATTGTTATAGCTAAAGCTTCGTGTTCATCCTTGATTTGCTCAAGTATATCAAGGGCGTCCAAGAAACTGTGTAGGTTTTCTGGTTTACCATCAAACTCCGGTAGCACTGACGAAGCAGTTTTAATGAATTCAACTGTTGTTTGCACCATTGTGACTTTTATGATTGGGGTATTTACGGATTGAAAATTTGGTTTACTTTCTTTTATTGTTGCTGTCTGGCTAGTGGAAGGTGTTGGAATCGGACTCTGAGCGCGTTCCAACAAAAGGAAATTAAAGTCTATTTTAAGCTTCTCCTGCACTGTGGTTGGTATGTCGCATTCTATATTGTGCCTAGCTAATGAAGATACCAATTTATCTCGTACTGCGAAAAAAAATTGGCTAGCCTCTTTTTGGTGTTCTTTGGTAAGTATACGGTTTGCTGTATTAATTACCTGTCTTATTCTTTCTAAAGTTCCTGCGATTATGTTCAAATGCTTGACTATTGTTTCTGGTTTTATAAGAGCGCTTTTATTTATGCATTTGTATGATTTACTGGCTTTTGTTTTTTCTTCAGATAATGCGTTATAAATTTCTTGGCATCTACTCATTTCTTAAACGCGTTGGTGTGCGTCGTTTAATTGTCTCAATTTGTTTTTGATATAATTTTTTATTAAGATTGCAATTGCAACAATTAAACATGTGACTACACATCCAAAAATAGTCAACCATTTGTCGGGAAGCTCTTCCTTATTTTCTACAATAGTATGTGGTTCATATTTAACTAGTTTGTTTTCATAATTTTTCTCTGCAGAATTTTCTTTTCCTACCTCGTATCCTGCTATTCCTATCAATATTCCATTTAAGGCAATTTTCCACCAAGCCATTTTCGAAAGAAAAAAAAATCGATTTTTATTCATTCATTTATTTATATATATATATATTTTTTTTTTGTTTTTTTTTTTTTTAAAATCCAATTTTACTGTAGCTAATAATCTGTATGATTCTTCTATTACCGTGGAAGGGTATAACAAATCTTCCATGGTGGGTTCTCTACCCATTCCTATATAGTTCCAAAATTGTTTTAATTTGTTTAAATTGTACCTATTGCTTCCCTTTCCTCGTATTCTTGATCTACGACCTGTATCTGCGTTTTCTAGATTGTCCACAATTTTATTTATTGCTTCGTAATCAAGATTATCGGGTAATGCACACTCCATTAGGAAAATTATAACAAGAGCGTTCAAACTTACTAAATTTAATTTTTGTTTTTCATTTTGTATCTTAGTTTTTCAATTTGTTTTAATATATTTAGTCTATTCTCTGAGTTGGTAGCAAAGTTAAGCTGTTGGTGTAACTTTGCTAGATCTACTCGTTTCTTTACTTTCTTTCCTGCTCTTTTCCTTTTTAGTCCCTAGGCATATTTAAATGCCAATGGTTTAGCGGCCGTGAGGCGTGCTCAAATCATTCTAAAAATTTTCCTCTAAATTTATACCTCTTCTGTAAGCTTTTCAGCTTCTTGTATGTAAATGTCATAGATGCGGGCAGTGTATTTCAGCTTTAGTTGCCCTTTGATGAAATGTTGCGGTGTTATGATGAAGTTGATTTCCAGGACTGCCGATTCAAGATTTTCTGTGAAATGCCGCTGAATGCCAAAAGTACGCAAAGCATGTGGTGGAACCTAATTGCTGCCAGTCACTCCTGTTTCAACGTCTTCTATGAGGTATTCCACTCTTTTTATGCGCAGGGTTCATTCAAAAATATTTGACTTGCTGCTGCCAGTCTTCTGGATGTCTTCTGTTTGCTGTTGTAGGTTTCATTCAAAAACATTTGCCGAAAAGAAGTGCAAATATGGCCGCAACACATGTCAACGTTATAAAAAAAAATCCTGGCGGAATTATGACTGGCTGATATTAAGCCTGGTCTGGATCGCCATGTAATATAAACACTCCATAGAGGTTGAGCGTGCAGATTCAAATTGAATGTTTATTGAAATTACTTTCTCTTTTATACAAAATTCTTACACTAATACTTACAAATTATTTACGAACTAAAACATATACAAATAGATACCTTACTAATACATATAAATAAAAATGCATAATTCTAAAATATGCTAAGTCAACATATGACTGCAATAAAAATATAAATATGTCAGTCGCATTGACAAACTGACGTTGTGTTCAGTTGGTCATTGCGACTGTCTGTGGCGGTGTCTTTGACCGTCCACACAAGTGTAACAAGATCCTCGTTATGAGCGGCATGTGCACTATTTGTATAAACTCCCGCTGAGTTCAATGTAACTAATTTGGGCAGAATGTTGTTTATATACATTCATATTTGTTTATACATTTTTTATGTGCACATGACAATTAAAGTAAAAGGGCAATGTGTTTATGTAATGCTACAGTTTGTAAATAATTTGTAAGTATTAGTGTAAGAATTTTGTATAAAAGACAAAGTATTTTAATAAAGAATTCAATTGGATCTACACGCTATTCATCAGCGATTCATTTCCATCTTACACTACATCTCATTCTGAATTATATTATATTATTCACCTCAACATATGAACACACCCCTAGCTTAAGTATTAAATATGGAATCATTTGGGATGTGTGACAACCCTCCCGTAAATCGCCAATTCGCCGCATGCAAAACAGCTGATGTGGGGGCGGCCATCATAACAACTTTTCTATCTTTTTGTACATACACCGGCTTTGACGAGTTTATATTTTTATTATAAATCTTGCATATAGACATATCTAATATTATTAAACCCGCTATATTGTGCTTTTTTATTATATCCATATTCGACAAGCGTACATTGAACCAAAACGCATACAATACTATATTGTCCCGGGTAAACGTGTAAAGCAATTACAGGTGAAGTGCGCTTACAACTAAACTTCAATATTTCAATGAAAAGATTCTTTCGGTGTTGCATAAGAACCTTGACGGATATTATTTTTATTACAAGCAAATTTTATCGACATTGGACCAATAAGCGGCAAACAACATCAGCATAGCAGCAACTTGCCCCCACAATCCAACTATCAACTTCAGTATTAGGACATAACTCTGATATATAGCACAACCATGAGTATACATCAAATTTATACAACAGATATCGTTAATTCTATTTCTCACAAAATATCACAACTGTAATAGTAATACAGAATTATACCAGCTATTATATTATATAAACTACCTGGCAACCCTCTAAAGTATGTATATACGGCAACCTCAGGTTATCGATATCATATCATCACTAATTAATAAAGAACCGGCATTGTTATACCAACTGTGCAAGCGAACACAAGTAAGTTATTCTAAAGATTCAGGTATTGGGTGCAACTCACCAAAAAGAAAATTCGTATCATGAAATTAAAAAACGGAAGTTGAACCACTGGAAACGCAAAGTCTAACTAAGGTTTCGTTCAATTTTAGTGACATAGAAGCAGCTCTAATGTGATCAAGTGGATTTCGGACTTTGAATACATAACGCATGGATGAGATGACAATTCAAAGTTAATTTTTTGCCGGCGCATGGTTTCGGGTTGTGCAAAGCTGTTCGTGCGACTACTATCAGTACAAAATTGGAATGATCTTAAGTCTGCATTAATCACAGAATTTCACTAGTAAGGAAGTCTAAGTTCGGGTGTAACCGAACATTAAATACCTAGTAGGGATCTGTTTTGGTATCCCAATTTACTCAGGTCTATTTTAATTAGGCATGGGACTATTCGAATAAAAATTATTCGAATAAACAAAACTTTTATTCGGCGGGTACAAAAAATTCGAATAGTATTTATTCGAATTTTTTTATTCGTTTATTCGAATATTATTATTCGTTTATTCGAATATTATTATTCGTTATAGTACTATTCGAATATTTTTGTTAATAGATTTTTAAAACGATATTCGTTGTTTTCTTTGCTTGTACCTATGAGCGCGCATTTATGTTTTGTATGTTTTGCATGTACATATATGTGTATGTTTGCGTGTACAAATGTGTGCCCAAGCGGTTACAATTTTTCTTGCATTATTCGAATAGTGGTAACGAATAGTTGTATTTATTCGGTTAATGGTGGTTTGCGTGTACAAATGTGTGCCCAAGCGGTTACAATTTTTCTTGCATTATTAGAATAGTGGTAACGAATAGTTGTATTTATTCGGTTAATGGTGGTTGAATAGTTTTTGGCTTATTATCTTAATAATTAAATAGCTATTTGTACAGTGTTGTGGGAATAATAAAATACAATTATTGGTAATAATTGAAGCTGTAAATAGGCATTTACTATAAAGTTGCTATACATAAATATGTATTTGTACATTTATATGTTTATTGCAGTTACATTTGCTTGGTAAGTTTTGTGCTAGGGCTTCAATCAAGAGATGCCAGGGCCGAAATTCATTATGTATACTGTTTATTATGATAACAAAAGGACGGGTTTGTGATGATTTTTCATGTTCACATGTGTAAATAGTTTAATTTGCGTAAAGTAACATACACAAAATAATACTACCTGCTTCCTAAGTTTTGTTAAATACTCATATAAATGTACTTACATACATATGTATGTACATATGTAAGTATGTAGGTATGGTCATGGAAATTTGCGAACTCTTTGTATTGAATGGGCTGGTTAAGGATGATCATTATTAGGTAGATTTTTTATTGTGTTTCATCAACTGAAGAATTGCATAAAGCGCGACTATTTGTTTTAAATTTGGGTGTCTAAACTCGTTAACTAAATGAACACAAAGGACCTACTTGCATGAGGGATTGCGAATTCACGCGGCAGTTGCAGGTAGCTATTTTCTTCTGTTGTTTTCCCTAGAAAGCCTTTCATATATTTTAAACAATGATTAGGTACACTAAATACGTTTGAAAAAATTTAAGTTTCCGCATAATATGTGTTAAGATGCAAAATTTATGTATGTACATGTACAAAAAGTGTTCAACCAAATACCTTAAATAAGAGCAAGGACTGGTTTTTTTCTAAACACAATAAAAAATCTACCTACTAATGATCATCCTTAACCAGCCCATTCAATATAAAGAGTTCGCAAATTTCCATGACCATACCTACATACATACTTACATACTTATGTATGTAAGTACATTTATATGGGTATTTAACAAAAAATAGGAAGCAGGTAGTATTATTTTGTGTATGTTACTTTACGCAAGTTAAACTATTTACACATGTGAACATGAAAAATCATCAGAAACCCGTCCTTTTGTTATCATAATAAACAGTATACATAATGAATTTCGGCCCTGGCATCTCTTGCTTGAAGCCCTAGCACAAAACTTACCAAGCAAATGTAACTGCAATAAACATATAAATGTACAAATAAATATTTATGTATAGTAACTTTATAGTAAATGCCTATTTACAGCTTCAATTATTACCAATAATTGTATTTTATTATTCCCACAACACTGTACAAATAGCTATTTAATTATTAAGATAATAAGCCAAAAACTATTCAACCACCATTAACCGAATAAATACAACTATTCGTTACCACTATTCTAATAATGCAAGAAAAATTGTAACCGCTTGGGCACACATTTGTACACGCAAACCACCATTAACCGAATAAATACAACTATTCGTTACCACTATTCGAATAATGCAAGAAAAATTGTAACCGCTTGGGCACACATTTGTACACGCAAACATACACATATACATGCAAAACATAAATGCGCGCTCATAGGTACAAGCAAAGAAAACAACGAATATCGTTTTAAAAATCTATTAACAAAAATATTCGAATAGTACTATAACGAATAATAATATTCGAATAAACGAATAATAATATTCGAATAAACGAATAAAAAATTCGAATAAATACTATTCGAATTTTTTGCAACGAATATTTTTATTCGTTTATTCGAATATTATTCGAAAAAAATCCCACTCCTAATTTTAATACATACCTGAAAATTTGTTATAAAGGCAACTGATTTTTTTTGATTAAAAACACTTTTGTTGTGAGTGGTAAATTAAATGATCACTAAATAACAACATATAAATAGCTTTCCCCATGTCCATGAAAGGTATGAAAATAAAAAAAAATAAAATAAAAAAAGAATAAAAAAATATGTTTTATTTAAAATGTTTTTAAAATGAACCTAAAACTGCAAAATAATTTCTCCTCTGCCTACATAGATTTTTCACCACGTAGAGCTTGTCCTGAACATTTATTAGTGGGAATTCTTGGCAAGATTGAAATGTATAAAAACATTTGGCGCTTGCTATATCGTGAAAAGATGATCTTTTTTAGGAAAGCTCATATCGGTAGTAAGTTTTTTAGAAACTTATGTGAACCATCTATAGCGTGCGCCAATGTTTTTATATATTCCAATCTTGCCAAGTACTGCAATGCCTATGAGAATTCCCACTAATAAATGTTCAGGACAAGCTCTACGTGGTGAAAAATATATGTAGGCATTGTTAGCGAAGCCTGAACGATGATGAAAATTGCAAAACCCCAGCTCAACTGCAAGTTAGTTCAAAATCCAAAGCAAAATCTCTGGAAATGAAACTTTTCAAATATCTTTACCCGTGCCCCACCTATCGGAATTTTTTTTTTTTATATGGTGTGGGGGCACAAAACTAAACGATGATGAAAATTTCAAGATTCTACCTCAACGGGAAGTTCGTTGAAAAACGAATTAATCGACACCGAAAACAGACATTCGCATTTCTTAAATAGAGCGACTCACGCGCCACCTAGCGGGTCTAATTTTTTTTGAGCATTTGGAAATTCATTCAGTAACACACACGTAAAATATGAGCCAAATCGGTCCATAATTACGATTTTGAGTTTTTATTACCGCGATCTCAGCCCCACCTAGCGGATTTTTTTTTTCGAAATATTTCTTTTCATCGTAGTAATACATGTTCCGAATTTCATCCAAATCGGACCATAAATGCGAATTGTGGAAATATAGCGACCCACGCGCCACCTACCGTAATTTTTTTTTCATAATATTGCATTGTCATCGGGACCTGAACTATGGTGAAAATTTCAAGACCCTAGCTCAACAGGCAGTTGGTTTAAAATCGAATGCAAAAATCCGCGGACAGATACGACGAAAGCGACCTAATAAAAACTTTTTAAAAAAGGCAATAGGGTGTTAACTATGTACTTGCCCGTAAATCTTGCTTGTTTGTAATTCGATTTGCGTAATTTTTTGCAGAAGTATACTATATGAGACGAACTAAGAGGAAGGCTTCACTCCCCCCACAGCTTCGGGTTGGTGTTCTCTGAGAGTTCACCGCGCTCGCTGCTGCGGGGGAAGTGGAGATAGCCGTACCAACACCGCCCTAAGCCAAGGTGTTGAGGTACCCGTGCCGTGGGCTGGATGATCAGCGGGTGGTTATTGCATAGCTGATCGCTTACGGTCCCTCCGATGCTCGGGCAAGGTCGGTTGTATAAGTGCCTTACCCCGGTGTACTGGCTCTGCCGGGGCGGACGAACCCTTTCCAGCTATACTCGTGGGAACTATATGGAGAACAAAAATTAAAAAAAAAAAACGGATGATAAGAGAGGTGGGGAAGAGGAGAGCGTTATGGGAACGCTTTCGGAGGACGAACTGTTGGCTTGTAGCCAGGGGAGCGTCAGCACAAGGGAGGACAGGGGTACCAGCGGTAGTACCTCGCTCATCCCAAGCCAAAAGATAACCGTGGAAGAGGGGGGGGGGGCAGGGGTACCAGCCATAGTACCCTCCCTCCTAACCCAAATAAAGGGAAAGGAAGCGAACCAGCCATAGTGGCTTCCAAAAAATCAAGAAAATCTTCGGGTACGTTGGAGCGAGCCAAGTACCACAGGGCTGTCTTCATTCTGAAGAAAATTAGTCGGAATGAAGAGGCTGGCGAGGTCCCCGCGCGAGACGCAGAATACAGGGTATGGTGTGAGGCCGTGGTCACGGACTACGAGAGTAGCCATACCAACAAGCCAGCAGCCCAACAACAGCAACAACCATCCAAACCGAAAGATCCGCAAAGCGCAATCGATCACACGAGGTGAACGAGCGTGATGTCACGAAGGGCAAATTCGGCCAACAGCATGAGGGCCCTTCACAGCTGCCTGGTGCAGGAACCCTGGGTGTGGCGCTCCAAGGTCAGGGGCCTCAACGCCAGGGGCTACAATCTGTTCTACACACTTGGAAAAGGTAAACCGAGGGCTTGCATCTTAGTTAGGGATACTATTAATGCTTTCTTTTTACCTAATTTCAGCACTTTTGATCTAACGGTGGTCAGGATTGAGTCATGAGGCGGTCGTAGCTTGACGATCGCCTCCGCGTATATGGCTCACGATCGTAGCGGAAGTACTACAGTTGATCGGATTAAACTATGAGAATAAGGAGGCAACCCTTTTGGGCTGTGACGCCAACGCCAGACACACGTTGTGGGGCAGTAGCGAAACTAACGAACGGGGTGAGTCTCTTTTCGATTTCTTACTATCTAATAACCTATATATATGTAACACGGGCAGCTCTCCCACCTTTGCTTTTCCAAGTTCAGAGAACTTCGCGGCGTGGGAAGAAGTCCTGGATATTACCATTAAATGTGACTCCCTGGATCTTGTTGTAAGGAATTGGGAGGTGTCCAAGTGTCTATCTCTATTTGACCATAAAATAATTCTCTTTTGTGTAGAATGGGAGAGGGAGATAAGAAAACCCTATAGGAACCCGAAGCGAACTTCGTCTATCTATTGACAAGATAGTCAGTAATAGGCTCAGTAGAAATAAAAAATCCATACAATCTAGCAACTGCCTGGACGATCGAGTTAGGTCTCTAGTGAAAAGCTTTCAGGTTGCCTACAAAGCGGCGTGTCCGATATCCAGAAGCAAAAAGACCTTCCCACCGTGGTGGGATGAGAACCTTGGCGACCTAAGGTCGAATCTCAGGAGGGTCTCTAATGACTGCTACTCTAGGAAGAACTTCCAAGAGTAGAAGATCTGCTTGAGAGAGTACAAAAAGGCTGGCAGGAGCACTGTGAGTCAATCGAGTCCACGAGGGACTCAGCAAGGCTCGGGAAGATCCTCGCCAGGAGCCACACAAACAAGACGTTCGTCAAACGCGCTGATGGGACATGGGCAGGGTCATCAGCGGAAACCCTTGACATCCTAATAGGAGCTCACTTTCCGGACGGTTCTGGAGAGCTGGTGCAGGGAAGAAGGGTGGCGCAACTGGAGGTACCGACCTCTTTGATAGACAAAATTTTAGCAGAAGACAAAATTGCCTGGGCAATTAACAGCTTCTCACCTTATAAATCAGCGGGAGTAGATGGAATACTTCCCATTATGCTGCAGAAGACTCAAGCATCTTTGGTTAAGGGACTGAAGGAGATCTTCGCAGCATGCATCATTCATAACCACATCCCGTCCACGTGGAAAGAAACGAAGGTGGTTTTCATTCCCAAATCTGGCAGAAGAGGGCATGAGGTGGCCAAGGACTTTCGGCCGATAAGCCTCACATCCTTTGTGTTAAAAACCTTCGAGAGATTATTAGATATCCATATACGGGGGCTTCTACAGGATACCACCTTCTCGGAAGCGCTTTCTATGCCTGAAAATCAATGTTTGGTGAAAAATGGGGTCTAAGCCCGAGGATGGTGCTATGGTTGTACGAGGCGGCGGTGCGACCTGTGCTGACCTATGGATCTGTAGTGTGGTGGGAAGCTCTTCGGAAGAACTATAGCCTCATCAGCCTACAGAAGGTTCAGCGGGCGGCATGTGTTGGTGCCACCGGAGCCTTGCGCACTTGTCCCACTGCGGCCTTGGATCCGATTCTGAACCTTCTTCCAATAGACTTTTGACGGACTTTTCCTTGATTGCTGGAGTACGCTCAGTTCGTCCAGGGTTCTGATATTAGAAATTCCCTAAAGGTCCTCTCAATTGATAAAAAACTGTTATTTGTTTTCAATTCAAATGTGTTATTTATTTGTGGGATTTTATCCCCTTTTCGCAAATGTACAATCTTAATTTTAATTGGGTACTAATCCTTCTTTTCTTATTGAATATGGCTAGCTATAATAAAGGCGGCGGAGGTGAAAACCACCACTGAATATAAAAGCGGGATTTTCCCTCCGAAAATGGACGTTGAGCTGCAGCAAAATATTGCAAGGCATACCCAAACCTCATCGTCTACATGAGGACTTCCTGGAGTTCGAGGATTCAAGTATGGTTAAAACCCTAGGGATCCGCTGGAACGCGCATTCAGACTCCTTCTACTTCACCGCAAAACCCATCGAAAATAGGGATACGATAACAAAAAGGGCAATCCTTTCAGCCATCGCCAAACTGTTCGATCCACTAGGCTGGCTGGCACCGGTAGTCATAGTAGCCAAAATTCCTGTGCAAAACATATGGCTAGAGGGGACTGACTGGGACGAAAAGGTGTCTGCACAAACCCTAGATCGGTGGCTAAGCTTCACACAGGATTACGACGAAATCAATAACATTAGAATCCCGAGATGGGTGCATTTCACACCATCCAACGAGATGGAAATACACGGGTTCTGCGATGCATCAGAAAAGGCCTACGCAGCTACAATCTTTTTACGAGCCAAGGTAAGGGATCAGAACTACGTCCATTTACTAATGGCCAAAACAAGAGTGGCTCCTGTTAAAACGATATCACTACCCCGATTAGAGTTATGCGGGGCAGTCTTACTGGCGGAAACAATTCGGTTCGCGAAAGCCTAAACTTAGGCAATTTCTATACGTATCTATGGACCGATTCAACGATCAAAGCGCGTTAAGTGGAAACAGCCCCAATCCAACATGAAACAAGGGGACCTAGTCGTTCTAAAGGAGGAGAACCTGCCCCCCAACGAATGGAGGCTGGGCGAGTCGCTCAGTTACATCATGGACCAGATAACCGAGTCCGAGTCGTTGTACTTGATACCGCGAGGGGGCAGACTACCAGACCAATCACGAAATTGGTCCTACTACCATCCGGAAACGATGGCGAAAACTAGTCCTATTCCACTTCTCAATCTCCCTAATTCCACTTCTAATTACTTAACGAACTAGGGAGGTCATAGTTTAGTCGAAGCGACTTAACAAAAAGTCAGTCCGACATTTCACAATAAAATCGATGCACTCGCTCAGACGGAACGAGGCCAACAGAAAACCTGTCGCAGACGGACGAACCGATCTGCCACATAAGATACCAAGAGTACGCCCAAGATTCCTTAAGGAACAATAAACGAAAACCCCTTTTTTCTCATCGCTATCAACAGTTTGAGGTACTGGAGAGACTTACAAAATTCAACAAAATGAAAAATTTTGGCTCTTAAATAACCGTGTTATTCACTTAAGAGTATTACAAAATTCAACAAAATGAAAAATTTTGGCTCCCGAAATACGCTTTGCGGCTTCGAAATCGAAGATTTTTAAATAAACCTTGGAAAACTAGGCACACCCTTACACAACAGAACTACAAAAAAGTCATGATGCTTGATTTAATTTAGATAAAGAAGTTTGAAGTATGTAAGGTTTTAACCAATCTAGCGATTTCAAAGGAGATCTTCACGAAGAGAATTTTATACGATGGATTATCGAAAGTCATCATTCAGATGCATGTGGTACTACTCGCGTAAAGGAATTGCATATGGTCTGTAGTGAAGTCTTTACAGGCACTAAGACTTTATCCAAAACCAACCATAAAAAAGGCACACAAAAGTGGCGAAATGGAGTAGACTAAACCCGTAAAGCACACAGCAGTCCCGTTTGGGTAATCCCCGCAAACACAATATGTAGCTACAGTTGTTTTTTAGTAGTCTGCTGGGAATCCAACAACTTCGACTTTGTTATGAAACTTATATTATATTTACCTTGATTTGGAAATATACTACCTAGCCATGTCTAAGTTAACTAGACTGAACTCAAATTTTAAGTCGAATTTGGACAACAGTAACTTAAAACCGATAAGAAACTTCAAATCAAAATACCTGAAGATTCCGAGAAATAGAAATATTAAATAACATACTACACAATTAAAACCAAGCTTAAGTTAGTATAGATTGTTGTCATACAATTTTTTGCTAGTTGAAGTCCTCTTCGCCCCTCACCACAAATTAGCTGCCCGTGTAGCACGGCCAATGTTTACAAATTTTCAAAGGGGTAAATTATAAATTACAACTGCTGATTACAGCATTATTTTGGTGTATTAAAATATTTACTATACTGACTCATACCTGGTTTTCGCATAATAAAGTCCATAGCTCGCAACCCCAGAAGCAAACAGAGATTTTTTTCCAATGATTTGGTAAAGTTCCAAAGCTAACCATTTTATTTTTATTCTCCATTGCGACGTACTGGGCAGTTTCTTCCTTGAGTTCGTTTTTAATCTGATCGGCAATTGCTTTGCCATCGATAATTTTTGCTCCATCAGTACATTTTAATCTCTTCCATTTTCCTTGTAGTGTTCACTCTCCTGCAAAATCACACAAATTTGTAAATTAAAATCAACACTATGCTACGCTAATTTACAATTAACACCAACTTCAATCACTTAAAATGCCAAAATCCTTTTTTTTGGTTCGGTGGGAGACAGCACCATGCAAATAGCTAATGTTATTCTTTTCGCTTGATGACCCGGCGTTCGACCTTCTGGCACTTCATGTATAGCTGTACGGTGATAACATATTTGCTGCCGATATAACCCTCGCAAATGCTGGCAATGCTTGTAACTCAGCTAGCTGTGTCCGCCAGTTTCGCTCGTCCGAGAAATCGACATTGGTCCCAAATCGTGTCATTTTATTGCCGTTGACCAGCTCTAATTCCTCCAGCTGCAGTTTTGCAGCATGGCCGTTGCACAGATTAGCCGATTTGCAACATACGGGTGAGGTCCTGCCCACCAATTATTATAAAAACTAAGATCACGTGTATACCCCCGGCGCATTAAAGAATTGTACCACCCGCCCATGCGCCATGCCACAAAAGGGCATTAATATGTGCGTCACACATTTGTGTGGCGTGCACCGTTGGGGCATAAAGAATGCTGCCCATTGATGGAGCATATGTTTGGCTGCTCATTGATGGGGCATATAGAAAGCTGCCATTGATGGAGCATATGTTTGGCTGCTCATTGATGGGGCATAGGGAAAGCTGCCCATAAAACCTGAAAAGACAAAGAATTAGAATTGAATATACAAATGATTTTCATGTATGTATCCATCGCTGGGCGCCGGCCACCACACCGAGTGATACACACACGTACATACATGGTTTCAACGCTGCCGAAACGATACAGGATTTCGGCAGCGTAAACTTATACTTACCTCGAGAGCCGCCATGTATCCACTGCTCCGTTCCCCAATGATCCACCTGCCACCTGAAAAATAAAAGAATTAAAAATTAATTTAAGAAAAATTATCAACAACAAATTTTACGACTTACCTCGTGTGTATTTTCCAGCAATGACATTTCATTCAGTAATGTATGCAGTGCTGAATGAATTAGCGGAGCCACTTCGCGTAACGATCCGTACCCACACATGATCTTAAGGGGTATGTACTCGTTACAAAAATCCACCAATTTTTGTGGCGTACCGTATTGAGCGGGTGAATTTATTTCGCATGGGGTGAGGTGAAATCTGGGTAACGACAAAGTGTACCCATATATATTTCTTTTCGTTGCAAAATGTGGTGGAGAGGAATATGTCTGCCAGCACCTTAATAATTTAACAGAAATTAAATATGCTGTGACATAACCACTTACACCACGTACTTAGAATACCTCCGTTTCCACGGTTTTTTCACTATTTCTATTTCACACTTGCGATTTCATTTACACAGAGAAATGGAAAATCTCCATTCTCGGGCGGAAGGAAAGTGTCAAAACGTGACAAAGCTGCTATAGGGGAAAATTTACGCAACAACGAAGCGTACTAGTCTCCGAGTCGTCCAAAATTTAGCAATAACAACTTTGTTTTAAATTTGAATATGCCAAACCGAAATAAAGGAAATACGCGTCAATTATGTATTCAAGCCACCCAACCGTCCAAAACCCAATTCAACCACCCTAATAACGGGTTTATATTTTAGAATGACCCGTTTTACTGCCACACGCGGAAAAACCGAGGAGCGGTCCACCAACTTCCCCGTACCATGTCGGCTATGCAGCAACAACCATGGCATACGTTTTTGTCCACAGTACCGCGGTATGGCGGCAGAGGAACGACTACGAGTGGTACTTATCCCTTTCCGACCTATGGCAAATCTAGCCAACCAATTTGTATGCATTTTTGGACCCTATCACTTTGGCTAGTGTAGAAAATAGCCAAAAAGTTTGTTTCACCGAATTTTCAGTGTATCCTTTATTTCCAGGATACGCACAATTGTTGCGGTTCGGTCGTAATACAAATAAAAATCAATAAATAAATACAAATGCACCTTGTTAGAAATGTTAATTTATTTTATTTCTATTAGGCATTTTTATTATTTTTCTGTATGATATTTCGCAAAGCAACTTTATCTTTTATTTAAACACAAATAAACTTTACATTTGGTACAAAATAAACGTGTGCGAGATTTACAACCAACACGCCTGCAACATCTTGCTGATGACAAATCATGCTCCTCTGGTATGTGATTGTACCTAGCATGGTCATATGGTCGATATTTTTTCGATACACTTGTAGTTTCTTCTTCTTCAAGTACTTCCCCAATTGCTTGTCCCCTTTCCACCGAAGTCGTGGGCGGAATAGGTAGCAGAGGAGGAGGAAGAATTGGAAGACATGAGGGCAGCGGCAACTTCGACGCCACGGCTCGGCGGCTCGGAAACACGTCCTTTCCGACCATCGCACAGTCCCACTGAGGTCCGTCATGGTGACGCGGAAACGCGTCCTTTCCGCTCATAACGACGGACATCTGGTCGGACTGCACCTTATCAGGCCCGCGGACCATCAAGCAACACCGCAATGTTTCGCCATAATGCAACGACAACCACTTTTCGCACCGGTTAAGCGGCCAACGCGCGTGCCGCAGCGAATGTTATGCGGTAATTTGTTGCCATTGCACCAACGGCACTAGTGTCCGTGCTCTGATCGACCCGTGCTCACCCACCACGGTCGCTGACGGTGAGCTCGCTACCGAGCTCCACCTAGAACTTGTTGGAGGGACACGGCCGATCAGGTGCACACTTGTACTTCGAGGAAAGTACGGGGTGACCCGAAGGGTCACCACCTTGGCTACGGTCCAGGCACGCCACCATCGTCTGAGCCCGGCCGCGAACCTTGACGCGACGATAGCTGCACCCTTCCAGCTTATGAGGTTGGCAGATCCCGAATTTTTCCGGGCCTCTCCAGTGCGTCTTACGCTAGGCGCCGACGTTTACGCCAGCCTGATGCTCAGCGCCACTCCACCGTCCAACATCAATGGGCTGCTGGCACAGGCCACCATCTTCGGTCCGGTAATTTCTGGGGCCCATCAACAATGAAAAACCCTACTATTATTTTCAACACGCTCTTGACCAATAAAGAAAAAACTCAATAATAAGGTGCATTGAACTAGGCAGAACCACGTCCATATACTAACCGTTCTTTTTCATCCACAACAGGGATCAAGCAGCAGACGGCAGAACCAAGGAGATGGCCGAAGGTCCTCCAGAAATTTTATCTTAGAAAAATTTGTTTAACTATACATACACATGTAAAGTGCGCTAATCTCGCCGGTGGCTACCCGCGCGTTGATCTCACTATTCAAGGTTGCCCGCCGCAAGGGGGCCGGCATGTTTAGGCCACCGGCCTAAATATATCGGTCGGCCCTCGTAGACTTATTTAAAAACGAAAGTGCACTTAGGTTCGTACCGATAACTGCGCGCGCTCCTTTCGAACCTAACGAAAGTAAGCATTCGCCGGGGGTACGAGCCGAAAACCAAAATATAAGCCTTTCTCTTTTGCATCTACCGTCAACCAAGTCACCAGCAGCCAAACCAGGTAAATACACTGTCCATCCATTTTACACTGTTCACTTTCATTTATTCATTTTATTCATACGAATTACAATTCCAATAAACCAACTTGTAATTCATTAATTTCAAAACTCGATGTTTACCTTTTGTATTAACTCGCCACATACTTCTTTTTCTTCTTCTTCCATCTACACTTATTACGTGCGAGCGCGCCCTACATTGCGATGTTTCCGCCCGTAAAAGACTGCTCTGGTGATTTTCGATGCTAACTTCGCGTTGAATCCATGTGCCGCGCCACTTTGTTGGAAGCTTCTCCGGTAAACTATTTGTCCTTCCGTGAACAATCTTGGTTTGGCTCTTCGACCCTTTTCATATGATCTGCAGGTTTCTGGTTACCTTCGATCTGCAGGTTTCTGGTTACCTTGTCTCTCAATAATCTGAGGCGCACGTCCTTCGGTGCTATCACCCTGTCCGAGTCTGTGGCCTCCCCCAACGATCGTAATATTGGGTACGTCTCCCCGTGTTGGACCATTGTCTGTCCGAAGACATCCCTATACGGCTCCGCCCCGATGGCTTCATGAACAGCGCTTCGCAGTGCGAACACCGCTTCCGACACATGTCTGTCCCAGGATCTCTGATCATCCTCTTCGATATATGGTCGGATTATCGCCAGAAGCGACCTGTTCACTCTCTCGGAGGCATTCGCCTGCGGCGAGTATACAGCTGTCTTGACATGCCTAACGCCATAGCGTGACAAGAAGCTGGTGAACAACTCCGATATGAACTGGCGTCCATTGTCGGAATGGATGACCTCGGGCACTCTGAACACGTGGAATACATCCGCTTCCACGTAACGAACTACCTCTTTCGCTGTGGCCCTCCTCATGGGCTTCAAGAACAGGAACTTCGAGAAATGATCCAACACCACGAATACATAGCTGTTTCCATCCCGAGATCGTGGATAAGGTCCGTAGAAGTCCACATGCAGGCACATGAGGGGTCGACTTATGGCGTTCGAAGCCTTGCAGCGTTTGCAGACATCGCAGTTTCCCACGAAATTTTTGACTGAGGCCACCATTCCTGGCCAGTAATACCTAGGTCTCAAGCGGTTGAGCGTCTTGGATATGCCTTCGTGACCGGCTGACGGTCCATCATGTACTTTCTTCAGCAGAGTCTTCCGAAGACCCTCCGGGACCCATATCTTCCAGATCAGCTCTTCTTCGTCGCCACCTCTCCTGAATCCGTCCTTCTTATAGATGACACCCCGCATCACCTTCACATCCGGTAGTCTCTATGCATTGACCTCTGTGGATCTCACCAGGCCTCGATAGCCCTCTGACTGGAATTCCACGTCGTCCAATGAGATGTCCGGTGAAAGACTTGCGCTGCCAATCTCCGCCATGTGCATTCTGCTCAACACGTCTGGGACCACATTTTGGTCGATATCGAAGTCATAGGGCAGTAATTTGAGACTCCAGCGTGCCAGACGACCAGAGAGATCCTTTTGCGGCATGAGCCATTTCAGGCTCACGAACTCCTTCTTCTTCTTCAAACAATCAGTGAGCGGTGCCGTCTTCGTGGAAAAATTTGGTATGAACCTTCTATACCACCCCGTCAAGCCAAAAAATTTTCGCAGCTGCTTCAAGGTGCTGGGAACCGGAAAGTCTAACACGGCCTGTACTTTCGACGGATCCGTTTTAACTTCTCCCTGTCCTACTATGAAACCCAAATACTTTATTTCTTTCTGGCAAAAATTTGACTTCAGTAGATTGATGGTTAGCCCTGCCCTGGAACGACATTCTGCGACCTCCGCAAGATGCAACAGATGAGTCTCGAAATCTGGTGAACATATCAGCAAATCGTCAATGAACACGAATACATTCTCTCGTCAGAGTCGCTGACTGGCATTACACAGCCCGAACGGCATCACCTTGAAGTGATACAATGGACGCCCCGGGACTGTGAATGCCGTCTTTTCGCGCGCTTCCTTTGCTAACGGGATCTGAAGTACGTATCCCGTAGCCGACTGAGGATGCCCTCGACATGTTGAGTCGGGTAGGCGTCCTTCTTCGTGCACTCGTTTAACTTCCGCATATCCACACAAAGTCTGTTCTTTCCGGGCTTCTGCACCAGTACGATGGGCGAGCTCCACGCACTGTCACTCTCCTCTATTACTCCGAGCTCCAGCATTCGGTCTATTTCCCGATAGGCCAATTTTTGCTTCACTGGAGACATCGGGTAATAGCGTTGCTTGACAGGGATGGACTCGTCATAGACTTCGATGGAGTGTTCCATCATGTGCGTTTTGCCCAGACCTAGTTCTGCAGATGACGGAAACAACAGCTTTACCTGTTCCAATTCCACCTTCTGCTTTGGGGTTAATTCCACCATGCCTGAACTCTCAATGCCTATTTCTGCTATGGTTGGCGACCACAATCCGAATGCCTCCCAAAAATCAATCCCCAAGTACAATTCCTGCTTTAGACTTGGAACTAAGTAGACATCCAGAACCTTTATTTTGTCGCGCCAGCTTATCTTCAACCTAACTTTCCCTATTACTGCCTGTCCTTTTCCGTCCGCGGTTTTGAGCTGTTCGTCCATGGTTTCAACGTCCCCCAGATTCAATTTTCTTAGAGCTGGTCCCCCCAGACAGCAAACTGAAGCTCCGCTGTCCAGTAGCCCGCGCATCAATCTGTCTCCCACGAGATCTTCTGCATACGGCCTTCGGTCTCCCGCGTCTCTTATTACGGCCGCTGTTATAGCTCGTCTCATCTTTCTGCGTTCTTCGCCTTTCTTTCGGAGTCTTCTGATTTTCTCCGTATTCCTTCCGACAGTTCCGGTATTCCCCGTGCTCTCGCCGTGTTCCTTGATCCCAAATATTCTTCTTCTTGCCTCTCGGTAGCGTTTCTCCCTCTCCTCCAGAGACTTGAGCGATATGTTGCCTGGTTTGGGATCCGCCCTCGGGACCGAGGCATCTGCCCTTAATATGGATTTCATTAGTGATGGGTCTCCGGGAACTTCTTCTCCTGGCAAGAAGACATGGGGCTTCCGCCAGGAAGACGATTTTCCTCCCCGCACATTACCAGCCTGGCACCCGCCTTATCAAATTTATAGCACCGCAAATCGTGGAACTGCGAGTCACAACTGTGCTTGACGTATTTCTTTGAAGTTCCCACTCTAAACAGAAACCGCTCGATGGGGATTGATTTGGTACTACCATCATATTTTAGCCCCCAGTCTCTAATGGTCTTAAATTTATTCTTTGTTCCTTCCGAGTAAGTATGTATGTATGTTAGGTGGAGACGGAGTAAAGAGACGCCGGCCAGTGAACTCAACCTGGTCTACCTCCTCTCTGTCTCCTCCTCGTCTGGTGTCTTCGCCTTCTGCTGAGGCGGTATGAGTGATCGGATCCCTGGGAACATCACCTACGGTCGTCCGTAGACCTTCGCGAGATTTCTCAATGCTGGAGACTCGCTCCCCCATAGATTTGACTTCCTTACGCACCTCATTCATGGCGTCGCGAACAGCCTCCGCCGTAGTGCGATTCAGTAATATCCCCAAGCGAGATCACCCTTTGCCTCGACCGCGAGCCCGAGGCCCCTGGAATAACCTCGATCGAGGACAACCGCTCATCGTCGTCCAAGCCACGATCTTCCGCCGTTTTCGAAACATCCTCTCTGCCCCTTGTCCCGGCCTTATTCCTTCTACCTCTTTTTGTCATTGTTAAATTTAATCGAATGCAAGCTCAAGTGTTTCTTATATCGCCTCGGCGCGTTAATTTAAAAAACAATTTATTTGATTCAATTTCCTGTAAACTCTTACAACTGAAAAATATTTGCGTCTAATGGATGTGTGTGTGATGAAAGGAGTTTAGGGTGATCAGTCTCAACTAATCTGTCCTGTTCTGTCTCGTTCCCCCCATTATCCCTAAACGTTATCTCCCCAGAACTAGTGTCCACTACCAGAAGGATTTGACCCTCATCCTAACTGCGCTGAACACCTGGTCCTACCAGTGCGCATCTCTGGGAAGCTACCTCATACGAACACGGTCTTGCAATACCCGTAGGTAGTAGCCGCCTCACCCTTGAAACACCCACTCTGCCGAAGGATCTACCTCATAAAAATCGAGCAATGACCCGAAGGTTAGTAGCCGATCCCTCCATTAAAAAAATAATTTCATATTGCAACGTTGGCACATTTATAAGGCATAACCCATAACCTCATAAGCTGCCAATGCTGATCCCCTTTTAACCTACGTTCCTGTCCAGACGAACGACGCATCACAGCTATGGTCATATCATCTAAACTGAAATTTGTGGTAGCCGCGCTACACGGCCCCACGTTGGGCGCCATTTTCTTTTGTTACCGTCGGCTGCCGCCCTCAAGTCCCCCCCCTAGAGGAAGGTAGGGCTCGATGACCCGCTGGGGTACGCTTGCATTTGCATTGTCGACTGAGCTCGCCGGATTGGGGTGGGTGTAAGGATCATCTTAGCTGTTAGGGTGAACCGCGGAAACAATGAGAAAAAAAAAATCGTACCCCTGATGCTACAAATATAACCCCTCACCTGACCTCTGCCATGATGTGTCGCCGCCGTCGTCGTTGCAGTTTACCTCCATAGATCTGAGGTTGGCCCATCTGCTATCACTATCTCCCCCTTACCATTGCATACCATGGCCACTGTTGGTTGGCCCCATATTGGACACCCCTCCTCACGTCCGTCTGTCTAGCATCCACCAATCACCCCCAACAACCCCCATTCATCACACACAATTAGTTTCCTTTAACAATTCATCATTTAATTTCCATCAGCGCTTAAACTATCTATATAAACAAACTTTCATATTTTCACGTGTTAACTATCACCTGGTCTTTAAATTTATCTTACAGAACCGTGAGCGGATTGTTGCCGCCCCATTACAAAAAAAAATATTAAGTTACTCTAATCTTATTGCGAGCACCCCTAGATGAGGGATTTAGTCACGCCTATTCTCTGACGTGAGGTCGTTAACAAGCATATGACACTCACTTATATAAATCATCTCCTTTTGGTTAACTTTGCCTACTCTCTATGATTTGATTTCATTTCTTACGCGGTACAAGCTTGCAATTAAACTGAATAATGTTGGGGATCAAGTATCCATTCACATACATCTATACTTCTAGTGCGATGTCAAAATCAATTCAAACTAACATTAGTTCAAAACCAACATGTGATTTTTTTCTCAGTGGATATGCTTAAAATTATATTGAACCACATTGGGGATTGAATATGTATTCACGCGCACCTATACTACCAGTGTGGCGTTCTAATTTACTAAAACTACCATTAACTTGCGCCAACATAAGATTTTCTCTCAGTGTGTGTGCATAAAAATAAATTTATCCACGTTAGGGATTGAGCACATCTATATATATAAAAATGAAATGGTGTTCAGTTGTCATGCTAAAGCTCGAAAACGGCTGAACCAAATTATATACTCACCACCAGATGGCGGTGTTAGTCATGAATTGGTACAAAGTTAATTGAACGAAAAATTCTTTATTTCAAAGCTTTTCACGGTAAAAAATGCGAATGTTTTGGAATTTTCCATTATCAATTGAAGTTTTGCTTTGATGTTAGTCTTCGTGTTGCAATCGAACATGCAAAATTTAATGCGCGTTGGTCCATTGATATACATACATATCTTACTAATATACAAACACGTACATAAGTGTGTGAGTGACTGAATTTTACGAAATTTTGCACACTAATTCTTTGGAGTACAGAATAGAAACACGCATAATTATATTTCGATATATTTATCGATAACAGAGTTCTCGGTCAAAATGTAGTTTTACGTAAACTTTGGATTATTCGCAGAAAATTGGTATCAAACGGAAGTGGAAGAACACCGTTTTCATTTGGACGTTGGTTCACTTCGATATATTTATCGATAACAGAGTTATCGGTCAATATATGGTTTCGGGTAAACTTTGGAATATCCGCACACAATTGATATAAAACGAAAAGGAAAGACGGCAGCTTTTATTCGGACTTTGGTTCATTTCGATGTATTAATATTCGCACAAAATTGGTATAAAAAGAAAGGGGAAGGCCACAGGTTTCATTTGGACTTTGCTTCATTTATGGAAACATCTATTTTGAGAACGGCTGGACCTGAGTAATTTTAAGTCCTTTTGGGATTGGGATTGAGAAAGGGATAGGTATATGGATGACAATTAAAGACAAAAGCATATGGAGAGGATGGACGGCAAGAAAGATGTGGAGCTGAAATTAGGAGGGCGACTCACATATTTTAAATGCAAACAATTTAATGTTTGGGCAGGACAACCTCTGGCGGGTCTGCTAGTACTCATATATACACACTCCTCTAGTGTGATATCAAAATTCAAAATATAATATTGATTTAAATTTAAAATGCGAATTTGTTTCAGTGTACGAGCTTAGAACTAACTTAATCCACGTTAGGGATTCAATATATGTTTATGTTTATAAGTCTCTGTAATGTGATAGCAATATTCAGAAATTCATTGATTCTGAATCATAAAATATGGCTGGGTAAGTTGCTGAAGCGAAAACATTCGAAGCGAGCATCCACGTATGCATGCGCTCACATGCGTTAAGACAACGCTCCATGACATAGAAACTCAAGCTGCTGATGAGACACCCTCGTCGAATGTTTTGCACTTCACACTCAATTCGGAGCTAACGAAATATGCGATCACTCACTCGATGTGGACATGATTAAGCTACGCAAATCTGCGTTGTCTTGCGCTCCTGTTTGCGAATACGAGTATACACAGTGAGCTACGACCGCATATTTCGTACACTCAGTTGTTGTTGATAGGCACAATATGCACATATTGAAATGGAATATTATGTCGAGCTTCTTTGAGCACTCGGACAGGGATAGAATGGTGTGACAATAGCGAAGCACGCACTGAGAGTAGTGCAAGATAAGGAAACCTCTCCTGCCTATCTTCCTAAGGCCTTTGGAAACAAGCTACGGGGTATATACAGCGCATATGGCGCTTGTTTACTTTTCTTCTACACCGAATTCACCGCCCTACGCTTATAACTATGCGCTTCTGCCTGCGTCTGCAGTCTCTGCTCGCGATTAATGTGCGTTCGCGCTGACTAACCACCCTTATTTATACGTACTTATGTGCCTTACAACCAAATAAATGAATAGATACAGCTCACTTGAGCACTGGAACTTGGCAATGTCTTCGCTGCTTGGCAATTATAGCAATACGCAATTTAGCTCGTGCTCTGCTTCTAGCGGCTGCAAACGATGCTCGAAAACGTGGTGGCTTGTGGTCAGCTCCTCTCTTTGGCTGCAGCGCTCATAAATTTCACTCAGCTCCCGGTGCACTGCTGGATGATGGTTTGCTATGGTGAGATTTTTGACTTCTTCGGATCGCTCGCGTTGACGACGCTGCTGGCGTATGATGATGGCGACGTATCTTCTGCAAAGCTGTCGAGACGCCTTTTTCCTCCTTACTTGGCCTTTTGTCGTCGAAATAATTGGTTATTTCAACCAATGGTACACTAACAAAAGAAAGTGTATTTTCTAATAATCACCTGTTAGCTATAAATTTGGTTATATAATTTTCTTACCTCCTTGCTACCTGGCGACGATGTATTCGGCTTGACAGTTGGTCTTGGAAAGGCCGGAAGTGGGAGAGAAGCTAAGTTAGTCGCAGCAGCCATTTGCTAGGATTAACAAAATGAAGTGGTTGAAGAGCAAATCGGGTAAAATTGCGTTGAACACGCTCAATTCTGTCAGAATGACAACTATACAGGGGGTTCCAGATAATGGAGGCATATTCCAGCTTCGACCGTACAAGGCAAGTAAAAAGGGATTTTCTAGTATATGGATCTTTAAAGTCCTTCGCATATCGCTTTAAAGAAGCTAGATTAGAGTAAGCTTTCGGAATAACACAGTTGGCCTGATTAACAAAAGTGAAGCCAGAGTCAAAAAGAACACCAAGGTCAGAAAAAACTTCGACGGTAGACAATTGGTTGTTAAAGATGTAGTAACTTGAGCTAATGGGATTTCTTGTCTTTGACAGGGACATATGAAAACATTTATTGATGTTGAGTTACAATTTGTTCCTGACTCCACTCAGTTAACTTAGTAAGTTCATTTTGTAGACGGCGAACGTCAGACAAACAAGTGACTCTGCTAAACAATTTCAAATCATCAGCGTAAAGAAGAAATTTTGAATGATTAAAGCATGTCCGAATATCGTTAATGAATAACACGAATAAAAGCGGCTCAAGAATACTACCTTGAGGCACTCCAGAGGTGGCCACAAAGAAGTAGGATTTAGCATCACCGATTTCTACAAAAGATCTTCTGTCCGTGAGATAAGAGCGCAGCCATAAAAGAAAAACTGAATGGAATCCTAAACGTTCAAGTTTGTATAATAAAATATCATGTGAGACTGTATCAAAAGCTTTAGCGAAATCAGTGTAAATGGTATCTACCTGAGATCCACTCTTAAAGGCTGATATACAGTACTCGGAAAACACTGCAAGATTGGTCACTGTGGACCGACCCGGAACAAAACCATGCTGGTTCGGATCAATAAATCGTTTAACTGAAAAGAATAATTTATCTTTTACCACTTTTTAAAAGGTAGTTAGCTTAGAAATAGGTCGGTAATTTCTGACATCGTTTTTGTTTCCAGATTTGTGAATTGGCGTTATTGAGCTCACTTTCCACTTATCAGCGAAAATGCCAGAGGAGAGGGAAACGTTAATTATTTGGTATAAGGGCTTTGCAAGAGATAAAGCACATTTTTTGAAGAAAAAAGAAGAAAGACCATCAAGGTCACTTTTATGTGACAATTTTAAAGCAGAAATACCCAACTGGATATCTAACTCTGAGACAGATAATGCTCCAAAATCCAAGCATCGTGTATTAGAATCATCACTATTTGAGAGATAAGCATTTGCATTGTCATTTACAAAATTAGATTTCAAAAACTCCGCAAAAAGATTAACAGTATCAGGCAAGCTGGAAGAAGTAAAATTGTCCAGAGTCATACAGTTCGGGATATTCGAACACCCTTTCTTTGACCGAATGTATTTCCAAAACATTTTGGGGTTTGACTTGAGCTCTTCTTCATAGCGAGTTATATAGTTATTATAAAGTATTTGATCGAGATCATTTAACTGTTTCATAAGGCTTATGGACATTTCTTTGTAAGCGGAATCATTAGTCGACTTGAAGAGCTTAAAGTATTTGTTTCTCCTATTCTTCAATCTATTCAGCCTTCTTGTATACCATGGCAACTTATGTTTCCGAGCAGGGGTCAAATATAAATTACTGTTTAACATTTCAAAAATTTGATCCAGAAATCGTTCATAGCACTCAGAGACATTCCGAGAAATAAAAATAGAGTTCCAATCAATTTCCATAAACAATTCATTTAAGGATACATAATCCACATCTCTGAAATTTAAAGATTGCGGGTCAATTGTACAGATTGTAGGAAAGATGCAAAACTGAAGAGATAAAACCAGAGGCACATGATGCATATCAGACTTGCAGATGGGGAAATTACATTCTTGTAACTGAAAAATCAAATTGTCGTCAAGAAATAAAAGGTCGAGGACATTTCCAAGCCTATTGCGAAAAAAATTAATTTGTTTAAGAGTAATGCTATAAAGACTATCCAAAAAGTGTATCTCTTGTGGAAGATTTACGTTAGTGGCAGTTAGGACACTATTATTAATTAGGTTGGACCATGCGATCTTACTGAAATTGAAATCACCAAGAATACAAAAATGGTCATCCTCGTGATTTTCATAAATATTTAAAATATTATCGGTATGAACTGAATACAAATAATCCGAACTGTTGGGTGGAATATAAGAGACGCTAATGAACAAGCTACCAAAAGTTCCGATGATACAGATACAAAGTTGGTCGATAAGGGAATCATTATTTAACAATGGGAAAACGGACGATCTTAACGCACGTTTCACCGCAATTAAGACACCTCCGCCTCTACTACAACCTGTTTTTTGTGCATCTCTATCTTTGCGAAAGGTTTGAAAAATATTCGGGTCGAAAAATTCGGCATCAAAAAAATCACTAGTTAACCACGTTTCAACCAGCACAAAAATATCGAACTCACAACGAGATGTAAATAGAAATATTTCCTTCGCCTTTGTACGCATAAGACTATCAGTATTTGAATAAGACACAACCAGCACAAAAATATCGAACTCACAACGAGATGTAAATAGAAATATTTCCTTCGCCTTTGTACGCATAAGACTATCAGTATTTGAATAAGAACTAGAACTAGAACTAGGAACACTAACTAAATCATTGTTATTTTCCTTCACGCTGGTCTCTTGGTGTGTGACGAAAAGGCTGGACATTGATTCCAGCTGGCCATAGATTAGGATCCAACAATTTATCGTAAAAGGTCGGAGAAACGCCAAGTTTGAAGTTAATGCTCCGTAAGTTTTCGAGCGGAGTGTCTTTCTTGACTTTGTAGCACGAAAGAGAATTGTCATTGATATTAGAGTGCTTTCTGACATAATCAATTATGTTGTTTTCGGATACCGAAGATTTAAACGAGGACAGGTGTACCCATTTCCTTTTAACGACAACATCTAACTCAGTTCACGCGTTCCGACCCACAACTCGATTAATTGAGTTATTCTTATGACGCACAGTAATTTTGTTAAATTGGTTCTCAAGAGAAACCTTATTTTGACAAGTAGAAAACGAGTTGCCGGTATTTACCTCATCAACAGCATCAGATTGTTGAGAAAGTGGAAACGAAGAAGAAGATAAAACAACAGCAGCCTTATCAGGAACAGACTGAAGTATAGGAGGTATAGGTAAAGCAGGTAATGTTATCGTTGCATTGTTGTTGCTAGCTGATGCATGCGAACAATTGATACTAGAACCCATAGGGGCGACATTGGCAGCGGCGATTGACGAACGTGCGCGCAATTGTAGTTCCTTAACCTCACAAGTCAGCACGGCTATCAACTCATCTTTCTCAGCAATACTTCGTTGCAATGAGTGAATATCATCCAGAAGATCATCCAATTTTTTAAGCAAATTATTGTTGTCAGTGAGTAGTGTAGTCATTGCAGTGAAAATACCCAAGTTTTCAGCACGAAGAGAGGCAAGAGTGTTAGCAATTGAAGTTAAGCTCACTTGTTCATTACTATTGTTGTTGTTCACATTCGACACTGTTTTAGCAATTGATGTTAAGCTCACTTGTTCATTACTATTGTTGTTATTGTTGTTGTTCTCATTCGACACAGAAGCTTGAACTAAAAGAACTGTAGAATTGGAGGTAGATGAGTTGAGCAATGCGTTGTTGGCAGCATCGACGAAGATAGAAGAGTTCGGAGAGATTGAGATATCCGAATCAACACTCATACGACTTAAATTGTTCAGCGACAATCGACCAACAGCAAAGCAGTTTTTACAAAAGAAGTTTTTGTTTGCACTAGCCAAGAGTTCAACATCAGATGGTGCAATACCAACAGAATGCATATGAAAAAAGTCTTTGCATTTACCGCACTGCACTTTAGCATGTGAGCGGTCGACTTTATTCCCGCACTCACAAGGCATTGTGGACCGATTTAAACGAGAAATATGTAAAAGACTTGAATTTGTTGTGAATTTGATTTTGATTTTTCCTTTAAATGTTTATATTAATATGTTACTTAGTTTATTGTATTTTTTGTTTTGTATTTTTAAATAGAACTTTAAAAAAATTAGCAAATTAGCGGAGCAAAGAAAAACACGTCTTCGCGGCTTTGCACATTTCACTCAAAAACTGTTGTGAGAGTAAATTACATTAATACAATAAAATGAAAAAGAAAATAAAAAAATGAAGATACATAATTTATGCAATTAAAAGTAAAAGTAAATTATGAGAAATCGCCATAGTAAGGTTACATATTAAAATTAAAATTGAAATTGATAAGAAGTAGCTGTTTGACTTCTGTTTTAAAGCATAGAAGGCTTCTAGCATTTTTAACTTCAACCGGAAGCTTATTATATAATTTTACACCATAATGTCTTAGGGATTTGCACATCTTTCCGTTCGAAAGAATCGTGGTTTGATATTCGACCTAGCTCGTAACGAGTATTCGAGGGTTGGTTCCTCTGGAATATACAAATTATGTTTTATTAGATTATTTTTAACTTTGTAAAAGGTTTCTAACGTTTGTAATCCTACTAATCCTACTAATATTATAAACTAGCAGGGTACCCGGCGTTGCTCGGGATGTAAGTAGTAAGGGGGGCTTTCAAAATCAATAATATACTTTATGATTTCATATTTATCTATATATATAAAATTCAAATTATGTAAATATATATGTAGGTATAGATCGACTTGCGTCCTAAACTTATAAACCGATCGTAACCAAATCTTACACACCCACTGTACATCTTCCAGGGATGGTCACAGGCTAAAAAATATTTTGATATATATAGGGGGCGTGGCACCTCCCAACCAAATGGAATTTTCCATTGTCCGTATCTCTGGAAGTATTTATGTTAGACCATTGAAACTCGGTAAGGGGTTATATGGGATCGATCCCTACCACCTACAAAACAACTGGGTATAACGAAAAAGTGGGCGTGGCACCTCCCATACGAATGAAATACTTCTTAGTCGATATCTCTGGAAGCATTTAGGTTAGATCATTGAAACTTGGTTAGGGGTTATATGGAATCGATCCCTACCACCTCCAAAAAAACTGGGGATAACGACAAAGTGGGCGTGGCACCTCCCATACGAATGAAATACTTCTTAGTCGATATCTCTGGAACTATTTAGGTTAGACCACTGAAATTTGGTGAGAGATTATATGAGATCGATCCCTACCACCTCCAAAAAAAACTGGTGATAACGAAAAAGGGGGCATGGCACCTCCCATACGAATGAAATACTTCTTCGTCGATATCTCTGGAAGCATTTAGGTTAGACCACTGAAATTTGGTGAGAGATTATATGAGATCGATCCCTACCACCTCCAAAAAAAACTGGGGATAACGAAAAAGGGGTCGGGGCACCTCCCATACGAATGAAATACTTCTTAGTCGATATCTCTGGAAGTATTTAGGTTAGACCACTGAAATTTGGTGAGAGATTATATGAGATTGATCCCTACCACCTCCAAACAAAAACTGGGGATAACGAAAAAGGGGAGTGGCACCTCCCATACGAATGAAATATTCCATTGTCCGTATCTCTGGAAGTATTTATGTTAGACCATTGAAACTCGGTAAGGGGTTATATGGGATCGATCCCTACCACCTCCAAAACAACTGGGGATAACGACAAAGTGGGCGTGGTACCTCCCATACGAATGAAATACTTCTAAGTCGATATCTCTGGAAGTATTTAGGTTAGACCACTGAAATTTGGTGAGAGATTATATGAGATTGATCCCTACCACCTCCAAAAAAAAAATGGGGATAACGGAAAAGGGGCGTGGCACCTCCCATACGAATGAAATATTTCTTAGTCGATATCTCTTGAAGTATTTTTGTTAGATCATTGAAACTCGGTAAGGGGTTATATGGAATCGATCCCTACCACCTCCAAAACAACTGGGTGTAACGAAAAAGTATGCGTGGCACCTCCCATACAAATGGAATTTTTCATTGTCCGTATCTATCTAAGTATTCGGGTTACACCACTGAAATTTGGTGAGGGGTTATACGATTAATTAATTTAATTTTTCAAGCTAAATATCTCTAAAAGTATTTAAGGCAGGAACCTGGAAATTGGTATAGAGCTAAATGATATCAAAACAATTTTTGCCCATAAAAGTGGGGTTATCGTAAAAGCGTTTAAAGTTAGGACCTGAAAATTGATCAGGAGATTAATGATATCAATAGTTCCCGTGTAGGAAATATTTTTTTGCTATTTACTTACGCTCCGGGACAGAAAACTAAAAATTTTGTGTATCGTGTAGCCTTAAACGGGATACTAAAATTATATATTTTTGAAGTTGTATGCACAATGAAGTAGTGAAAAATTAATAAAAAAATCAATTTTGGGAAGAACGAAGTTTGCCGGGTCAGCTATCTATATATATAAAATTCAAATTATGTAAATATATATGTAGGTATAGATCGATTTGCGTCCTAAACTTATAAACCGATCGTAACCAAATCTTACACACCCACTGTACATCTTCCAGGGATGGTCACAGGCAAAAAAATATTTTGATATATATAGGGGGCGTGGCACCTCCCATACAAATGGAATTTTCCATTGTCCGTATCTCTGGAAGTATTTATGTTAGACCATTGAAACTCGGTAAGGGGTTATATGGGATCGATCCCTACCACCTACAAAACAACTGGGTATAACGAAAAAGTGGGCGTGGTACCTCCCATACGAATGAAATACTTCTTAGTCGATATCTCTAGAAGCATTTAGGTTAGATCATTGAATCTTGGTTAGGGGTTATATGGAATCGATCCCTACCACCTCCAAAAAATCTGGGGATAACGACAAAGTGGGCGTGGCACCTCCCATACGAATGAAATACTTCTTAGTCGATATCTCTGGAACTATTTAGGTTAGACCACTGAAATTTGGTGAGAGATTATATGAGATCGATCCCTACCACCTCCAAAAAAAACTGGTGATAACGAAAAAGGGGGCATGGCACCTCCCATACGAATGAAATACTTCTTAGTCGATATCTCTGGAAGCATTTAGGTTAGACCACTGAAATTTGGTGAGAGATTATATGAGATCGATCCCTACCACCTCCAAAAAAAACTGGGGATAACGAAAAAGGGGTCGGGGCACCTCCCATACGAATGAAATACTTCTTAGTCGATATCTCTGGAAGTATTTAGGTTAGACCACTGAAATTTGGTGAGAGATTATATGAGATTGATCCCTACCACCTCCAAACAAAAACTGGGGATAACGAAAAAGGGGAGTGGCACCTCCCATACGAATGAAATATTCCATTGTCCGTATCTCTGGAAGTATTTATGTTAGACCATTGAAACTCGGCAAAGGGTTATATGGGATCGATCCCTACCACCTCCAAAACAACTGGGGATAACGACAAAGTGGGCGTGGTACCTCCTATACGAATGAAATACTTCTAAGTCGATATCTCTGGAAGTATTTAGGTTAGACCACTGAAATTTGGTGAGAGATTATATGAGATTGATCCCTACCACCTCCAAAAAAAAATGGGGATAACGGAAAAGGGGCGTGGCACCTCCCATACGAATGAAACATTTCTTAGTCGATATCTCTTGAAGTATTTTTGTTAGATCATTGAAACTCGGTAAGGGGTTATATGGAATCGATCCCTACCACCTCCAAAACAACTGGGTGTAACGAAAAAGTATGCGTGGCACCTCCCATACAAATGGAATTTTTCATTGTCCGTATCTATCTAAGTATTCGGGTTACACCACTGAAATTTGGTGAGAGATTATATGAGATCGATCCCTACCACCTCCAAAAAAAACTGGTGATAACGAAAAAGGGGGCATGGCACCTCCCATACGAATGAAATACTTCTTAGTCGATATCTCTGGAAGCATTTAGGTTAGACCACTGAAATTTGGTGAGAGATTATATGAGATCGATCCCTACCACCTCCAAAAAAAACTGGTGATAACGAAAAAGGGGGCATGGCACCTCCCATACGAATGAAATACTTCTTAGTCGATATCTCTGGAAGCATTTAGGTTAGACCACTGAAATTTGGTGAGAGATTATATGAGATCGATCCCTACCACCTCCAAAAAAAACTGGTGATAACGAAAAAGGGGGCATGGCACCTCCCATACGAATGAAATACTTCTTAGTCGATATCTCTGGAAGCATTTAGGTTAGACCACTGAAATTTGGTGAGAGATTATATGAGATCGATCCCTACCACCTCCAAAAAAAACTGGGGATAACGAAAAAGGGGTCGGGGCACCTCCCATACGAATGAAATACTTCTTAGTCGATATCTCTGGAAGTATTCAGGTTAGACCACTGAAATTTGGTGAGAGATTATATGAGATTGATCCCTACCACCTCCAAACAAAAACTGGGGATAACGAAAAAGGGGAGTGGCACCTCCCATACGAATGAAATATTCCATTGTCCGTATCTCTGGAAGTATTTATGTTAGACCATTGAAACTCGGTAAGGGGTTATATGGGATCGATCCCTACCACCTCCAAAACAACTGGGGATAACGACAAAGTGGGCGTGGTACCTCCCATACGAATGAAATACTTCTAAGTCGATATCTCTGGAAGTATTTAGATTAGACCACTGAAATTTGGTGAGAGATTATATGAGATTGATCCCTACCACCTCCAAAAAAAAAATGGGGATAACGGAAAAGGGGCGTGGCACCTCCCATACGAATGAAATATTTCTTAGTCGATATCTCTTGAAGTATTTTTGTTAGATCATTGAAACTCGGTAAGGGGTTATATGGAATCGATCCCTACCACCTCCAAAGCAACTGGGTGTAACGAAAAAGTATGCGTGGCACCTCCCATACAAATGGAATTTTTCATTGTCCGTATCTATCTAAGTATTCGGGTTACACCACTGAAATTTGGTGAGGGGTTATACGATTAATTAATTTAATTTTTCAAGCTAAATATCTCTAAAAGTATTTAAGGCAGGAACCTGGAAATTGGTATAGAGCTAAATGATATCAAAACAATTTTTGCGCATAAAAGTGGGGTTATTGTAAAAGCGTTTAAAGTTAGGACCTGAAAATTGATCAGGAGATTAATGATATCAATAGTTCCCGTGTAGGAAATATTTTTTTGCTATTTACTTACGCTCCGGGACAGAAAACTAAAAATTTTGTGTATCGTGTAGCCTTAAACGGGATACTAAAATTTTATATTTTTGAAGTTGTATGCACAATGAAGTAGTGAAAAATTAATAAAAAAATCAATTTTGGGAAGAACGAAGTTTGCCGGGTCAGCTATCTATATATATAAAATTCAAATTATGTAAATATATATGTAGGTATAGATCGACTTGCGTCCTAAACTTATAAACCGATCGTAACCAAATCTTACACACCCACTGTACATCTTCCAGGGATGGTCACATACTAAAAAATATTTTGATATATATAGGGGGCGTGGCACCTCCCATACAAATGGAATTTTCCATTGTCCGTATCTCTGGAAGTATTTATGTTAGACCATTGAAACTCGGTAAGGGGTTATATGGGATCGATCCCTACCACCTACAAAACAACTGGGTATAACGAAAAAGTGGGCGTGGCACCTCCCATACGAATGAAATACTTCTTAGTCGATATCTCTGGAAGCATTTAGGTTAGATCATTGAAACTTGGTTAGGGGTTATATGGAATCGATCCCTACCACCTCCAAAAAAACTGGGGATAACGACAAAGTGGGCGTGGCACCTCCCATACGAATGAAATACTTCTTAGTCGATATCTCTGGAACTATTTAGGTTAGACCACTGAAATTTGGTGAGAGATTATATGAGATCGATCCCTACCACCTCCAAAAAAAACTGGTGATAACGAAAAAGGGGGCATGGCACATCCCATACGAATGAAATACTTCTTAGTCGATATCTCTGGAAGCATTTAGGTTAGGCCACTGAAATTTGGTGTGAGATTATATGAGATCGATCCCTACCACCTCCAAAAAAAACTGGTGATAACGAAAAAGGGGGCATGGCACATCCCATACGAATGAAATACTTCTTAGTCGATATCTCTGGAAGCATTTAGGTTAGATCATTGAAACTTGGTTAGGGGTTATATGGAATCGATCCCTACCACCTCCAAGAAAAATGGGGTTAACGGAAAAGGGGCGTGGTACCTCCCATACGAATGAAATACTTCTTAGTCGATATCTCTGGAAGTATTTAGGTTAGACCACTGAAATTTGGTGAGAGATTATATGAGATCGATCCCTACCACCTCCAAAAAAAACTGGTGATAACGAAAAAGGGGGCATGGCACATCCCATACGAATGAAATACTTCTTAGTCGATATCTCTGGAAGCATTTAGGTTAGGCCACTGAAATTTGGTGTGAGATTATATGAGATCGATCCCTACCACCTCCAAAACAACTGGGGATAACGACAAAGTGGGCGTGGTACCTCCCATACGAATGAAATACTTCTAAGTCAATATCTCTGGAAGTATTTAGGTTAGACCACTGAAATTTGGTGAGAGATTATATGAGATTGATCCCTACCACCTCCAAAAAAAAAATGGGGATAACGGAAAAGGGGCGTGGCACCTCCCATACGAATGAAATATTTCTTAGTCGATATCTCTTGAAGTATTTTTGTTAGATCATTGAAACTCGGTAAGGGGTTATATGGAATCGATCCCTACCACCTCCAAAACAACTGGGTGTAACGAAAAAGTATGCGTGGCACCTCCCATACAAATGGAATTTTTCATTGTCC
Organism: Sphenella marginata; assembly: GCA_951509765.1. NCBI lineage: Eukaryota > Metazoa > Arthropoda > Insecta > Diptera > Tephritidae > Sphenella > Sphenella marginata. Next base: position 1,842,076 of record OX608078.1, read on the forward strand.
GTATCTATCTAAGTATTCGGGTTACACCACTGAAATTTGGTGAGGGGTTATACGATTAATTAATTTAATTTTTCAAGCTAAATATCTCTAAAAGTATTTAAGGCAGGAACCTGGAAATTGGTATAGAGCTAAATGATATCAAAACAATTTTTGCGCATAAAAGTGGGGTTATTGTAAAAGCGTTTAAAGTTAGGACCTGAAAATTGATCAGGAGATTAATGATATCAATAGTTCCCGTGTAGGAAATATTTTTTTGCTATTTACTTACGCTCCGGGACAGAAAACTAAAAATTTTGTGTATCGTGTAGCCTTAAACGGGATACTAAAATTTTATATTTTTGAAGTTGTATGCACAATGAAGTAGTGAAAAATTAATAAAAAAATCAATTTTGGGAAGAACGAAGTTTGCCGGGTCAGCTATCTATATATATAAAATTCAAATTATGTAAATATATATGTAGGTATAGATCGACTTGCGTCCTAAACTTATAAACCGATCGTAACCAAATCTTACACACCCACTGTACATCTTCCAGGGATGGACACATACTAAAAAATATTTTGATATATATAGGGGGCGTGGCACCTCCCATACAAATGGAATTTTCCATTGTCCGTATCTCTGGAAGTATTTATGTTAGACCATTGAAACTCGGTAAGGGGTTATATGGGATCGATCCCTACCACCTACAAAACAACTGGGTATAACGAAAAAGTGGGCGTGGCACCTCCCATACGAATGAAATACTTCTTAGTCGATATCTCTGGAAGCATTTAGGTTAGATCATTGAAACTTGGTTAGGGGTTATATGGAATCGATCCCTACCACCTACAAAAAAACTGGGGATAACGACAAAGTGGGCGTGGGACCTCCCATACGAATGAAATACTTCTTAGTCGATATCTCTGGAACTATTTAGGTTAGACCACTGAAATTTGGTGAGAGATTATATGAGATCGATCCCTACCACCTCCAAAAAAAACTGGTGATAACGAAAAAGGGGGCATGGCACATCCCATACGAATGAAATACTTCTTAGTCGATATCTCTGGAAGCATTTAGGTTAGACCACTGAAATTTGGTGAGAGATTATATGAGATCGATCCCTACCACCTCCAAAAAAAACTGGTGATAACGAAAAAGGGGGCATGGCACATCCCATACGAATGAAATACTTCTTAGTCGATATCTCTGGAAGCATTTAGGTTAGATCATTGAAACTTGGTTAGGGGTTATATGGAATCGATCCCTACCACCTCCAAAAAAAATGGGGTTAACGGAAAAGGGGCGTGGTACCTCCCATACGAATGAAATATTTCTTAGTCGATATCTCTTGAAGTATTTTTGTTAGATCATTGAAACTCGGTAAGGGGTTATATGGAATCGATCCCTACCACCTCCAAAACAACTGGGTGTAACGAAAAAGTATGCGTGGCACCTCCCATACAAATGGAATTTTTCATTGTCCGTATCTATCTAAGTATTCGGGTTACACCACTGAAATGTGGTGAGGGGTTATACGATTAATTAATTTAATTTTTCAAGCTAAATATCTCTAAAAGTATTTAACCCTTAGACCAGCGTTGTGGTCTGACAGACCATTTTCAAAAATTCTAATAAAATATTTTGGGTTCCCCAACATTTTTCGTCAAACCGTCTTATGACTTTATAAAGCTCCATAAGGTGCTCCTATTCCAGTATACAACAATATCGTTTGTCCATTATTTATGTGAAAAAAATATAATTTTGTGTCTTATGTACGTTTTTTCAGGTTGTGGTCTGTCAGACCACAGCATAGAAACTGCGACTACCTTATATATGTTAGTCATATGTAAATGCAACTCTGTTGAATTGCAAGAACAGCTGATAAAAACAGCCGATTGCATAATCAAATCAGTTTTCTTTTGAACAAGTAGTGGTTTTTCATATAAGAAATTTGAGCGGTCGAAAATGAATTTTAGTGAAAATGAAAAGGATAAAGTGCTAAAAGAATGCCGCCGTAATACACGATACGGCAATCTTACTGACAGTGCACAAGAGGAATATAAAGCGAGAATAGCATCTCTTTTTGCTTTGGGTGAAGAAGATAGCGAAGAAGAACCATTTGCAGCAGGAGAAGAACTTGACCCTGATTTTGTGCCTATTGATATGGCTTCGGACGCTTCAGATATTGAGGAAATTGGTATAATCGATGATGGACTTGAAGAAAATAGTGATGACGATGAACTGGTGACTGGTGAGTATTTTCTTGCAAAAGATGGGAAAGTTTGGTGTACTAGCCCACCATCCTGTACGGGTCGTAAAAGGGCGCATAATTGTCCAGTAGCTGCAAGACCAGGGCCATCAATATCCGTTTTTCCCAACCCTATTTCGATTTTCAAACACTTGATGACGCCTGAAGTTGTTGATGTAATTGTGTGGGAAACGAATCAAAAGGCTGTAGCAGTTATTGAGAAGTGGAATTCAGCTAATCCAGACAAGACTCGAAATTGGGAATCATTTTCTGAAGTAGAATGTTATGCCTTCATTGGTTTGGTATTGTTTTGCGGCACTTTTCATGCTACATCACAGCCATTAAAAGCGCTGTGGGCACCGTATAATCACCAAATTTACAAAGCAACAATGTCATTAAATCGATTTCAAGATATTTTAAGATTCATTCGATTTGACAATGCAAATACGAGGACTGTACGATTACAAGCGAGTAAAACTGCTCCAATAGATGATATATGGATTATGCTAAATGCTAACTTAGAGCGTGCCTATGTCCCAAATGCGCAGATAACCGTTGATGAGCAACTGTTTGCTTATCGTGGAAGAACTAAGTTCACACAATATATACCATCCAAGCCTGCAAAATATGGAATAAAAGTTTGGTGGGCTTGTGACTCAAAATCACATTATCCATTGAAGGGCCAAATTTATACTGGTAAACTAAAGGATGAACCTAGGGAAGTAAATCAAGGTCAACGAGTTGTGATGGACTTAGTTCAAAAATATTTCCGCACTGGACGTACTATATATGCTGACAACTTTTTTTCATCACTAGAATTAGCCAGCGAGCTTATGTCCAAAAACTTAGCTTTCGTTGGAACTGTTCGTAAGAATAAAAGATTCATTCCAGAAGAACTGCTTCCGTCTTCTACTCGTCCACTGAACAGCAGCATCTTCTGTTTCTACGACAATGACTTTTCTTTATGTTCGTACGTGCCAAGGAAAAACAAGTCTGTGATTCTTATTTCAACCGAACATTATACTTCCGACGTTGGTGGAGAGAACATAAAGCCTCTGCAAATATTAGATTACAATACGTATAAGGGGGGAGTGGACACCATGGATCAAATAATATCATTTTACTCTTGCAAACGCCAAACAAGGCGCTGGCCACTTGCGTTCTTCTACAACATGCTGGACGTTTCAGCACTCGCTTCTTTTATCATATATGACGAATTATTCCCAAAGAAATGTACTGATAAACGACGGGAATTTTTGATTGAATTAGCTCATCAATTGGTTAAGCCACACACGGAGCTACGAGCAGCCAATCCGAATGTTTCACGATTCCAGCATATTAAAGATGCCATGAAAGTTTTTAATGTTTTCGTAAGCTAACCGATATTTCTTCCACCTTATCAGTATTCTTATATTGACTTTTCTTCAGCCTCCAACTTCTTCAGTGCCAATGGAAAATAATTTGCCAAAATATGCCGCATCTGCCTCTAACCGGCCTGTTTGTCGTATTTGCTACAAGGAGGAGAAAAGAAACAGGAAGACGCGTTTCCATTGCATAAAATGTAAATCTCCGGTTTGTGATTCGCATTCAAACAAAGTGTGTTTCACATGCATTGCTGAAGAACCACAAAAAGACTAGGGGCAATACGAGTCTATTTCAGTCCAGACTGGCAGATTAATTAAATAAAATTACCATTAATACGTTTCTGGAATAATCCTTGACTATATTTTTGAATTTAATAAACACTCTAACACATTTGGTTGATTCAATGATTTTTTTTGGTTAATGGCACGTATACATTAACTTGTGGTCTGTCAGACCACAACATATCGTAAACGACAATATAAGTCACCAGTAGTCTAAGGGTTAAGGCAGGAACCTGGAAATTGGTATAGAGCTAAATGATATCAAAACAATTTTTGCGCATAAAAGTGGGGTTATCTTAAAAGCGTTTAAAGTTAGGACCTGAAAATTTATCAGGAGATTAATGATATCAATAGTTCCCGTGTAGGAAATATTTTTTTGCTATTTACTTACGCTCCGGGACAGAAAACTAAAAATTTTGTGTATCATGTAGCCTTAAACGGGATACTAAAATTTTATATTTTTGAAGTTGTATGCACAATGAAGTAGTGAAAAATTAATAAAAAAATCAATTTTGGGAAGAACGAAGTTTGCCGGGTCAGCTATCTTATAATCTTATAAATAAAAATGAATGTGTGTCTGTTTGTCTGTGTGTCTGTGTGTATGTGTGTCTGTGTGTCTGTGTGTCTGTGTGTCTGTGTGTCTGTGTGTCCTTTATAGGCGTCCAAAGTACTCAACCGATTTTTATGAAATTTTCACAGTATATTCTTGGGATCACGAGTTAAAGCATAGGCTATATATATTTTTGGAAAAGTGGGCGGCGCCACGCCCTCAGGCTATATACAAATTCAAATTGTCATAGCTATGAATTTCAAATCGTCATAACTATGAACATATTTGGTCTTAATTAATGATTTTTGGATATGTGTGTCCTTTGGTCAAGATTTATTCAATTTTCGAAAAGTGGGCGGTGCCACGCCCCCATTTTTTGTGTTTTGTTGTAATTCAATAATATAAAAAGTTTACGGTCGATCTCTTTTAAACTCTCCACTTTGATTTAGAAGATTATTGTGTAGGATTTAGGTTGTATACATTTTTGGAAAAGTGGGCGGTGCCACGCCCACAGGGTATATAAAATTTCAAATCGTCCTAACTATGAACATATTTGGTCTAAATTAATGATTTTTAGATATGTGTGTCCTTTGGTCAAGATTTATACATTTTTCGAAAAGTGGGCGGTGCCACGCCCCCTAATTTTGTGTTTTGTTTGTAATTCAATAATATCCAAAGTTTATGGTCGATCTCTTTTAAACTCTCCACTTTGATTTAGAAGATTATTTTGTAGGATTTAGGTTGTATACATTTTTGGAAAAGTGGGCGGTGCCACGCCTCCATTTTTTGTGTTTTGTTTGTAATTCAATAATATCCAAAGTTTATGGTCGATCTCTTTTAAACTCTCCACTTTGATTTAGAAGATTATTTTGTAGGATTTAGGTTGTATACATTTTTGGAAAAGTGGGCGGTGCCACGCCCACAGCCTATATAAAATTTCAAATCGTCCTAACTATGAACATATTTGGTCTAAATTAATGACTTTTAGATATGTGTGTCCTTTGGTCAAGATTTATACATTTTTCGAAAAGTGGGCGGTGCCACGCCCCCATTTTTTGTGTTTTGTTTGTAATTCAATAATATCCAAAGTTTATGGTCGATCTCTTTTAAACTCTCCACTTTGATTTAGAAAATTATTGTGTAGGATTTAGGTTGTATACATTTTTGGAAAAGTGGGCGGTGCCACGCCCACAGGCTATATAAAATTTCAAATCGTCCTAACTATGAACATATTTGGTCTAAATTAATGATTTTTAGATATGTGTGTTCTTTGGTCAAGATTTATACATTTTTCGAAAAGTGGGCGGTGCCACGCCCCCATTTTTTGTGTTTTGGTTGTAATTCAATAATATCCAAAGTTTATGGTCGATCTCTTTTAAACCCTCCACTTTGATTTAGAAGATTATTGTGTAGGATTTAGGTTGTATACATTTTTGGAAAAGTGGGCGGTGCCACGCCCACAGCCTATATAAAATTTCAAATCGTCCTAACTATGAACATATTTGGTCTAAATTAATGATTTTTAGATATGTGTGTCCTTTGGTCAAGATTTATACATTTTTCGAAAAGTGGGCGGTGCCACGCCCCCATTTTTTGTGTTTTGTTTGTAATTCAATAATATCCAAAGTTTATGGTCGATCTCTTTTAAACCCTCCACTTTGATTTAGAAGATTATTGTGTAGGATTTAGGTTGTATACATTTTTGGAAAAGTGGGCGGTGCCACGCCCACAGCCTATATAAAATTTCAAATCGTCCTAACTATGAACATATTGGGTCTAAATTAAAGATTTTTGGATATGTGTGTCCTTTAGTCAAGATGTATATACAGTGTACTCGCGATAATATGGACTAAATGAAGCAGGCCTGTTCAGTTTTACGAGATTGTTCATATTTACAAAAGTCAACTAAATTGAAAAACATTCTATTTAATTAGTTTTAGGCACATTTATTTTTTATCGAAACCCGCAAATTAAACGTTTATTCATTTTTTCACATGACAAAAATAAAAAATTGTTACATTCAAAAAGTAAATTATACAAAAACATATGTGTTCTGTTTAATTTAATGGCCAAATAACCATGTAAAATTTCTACTGAGGACTGAACATAAGATAAAGCAAAGCATGTGAACGCAGGTATTTCTCAGCGACGGTTATGTACATTTTATATTTTAATAACTAAGGGATTCGCCAATTTATTAAGCTGTTGTAATTCGTTAGAAATTTGAAAATCAATAGTGTTCATATTTTAGAGCTTTGACGAAAAGGTCATATTTTAGAGTACTCAATGGAATCGAAACGATGTTCATATTTTGGGGTGTTCATATTTCAGGGTGTTCATATTATCGCGAGTGCACTGTAATTATGGAAAAGTTGGCGGTGCAACGCCTACATCTTTTGTGTTTTGTTTGTACTTCAATAATGTCCAAAGTTTATAGTCGATCTCTTTTAAACTTTCAAGATTGGTTAAGAAAGTTGTTGTGTACGATTCAGGCTATATCAATTTTTGGAAAAGTAGCCAGTGCCACGCCCGCAGGCTATATAAAATTTAAATTCTTCATAACTCTGAACATATTGGGTCTAAATTAAAGATTTTTGGATATGTGTGTCCTTTAGTCAAGATGTATATAATTTTGGAAAAGTGGGCGGTGCAACGCCCACATTTTTTGTGTTTTGTTTGTACTTCAATAATGTCCAAAGTTTATGGTCGATCTCTTTTAAACTTCCAAGATTGGTTAAGAAAGTTGTTGTGTACAATTCAGGCTATATCAATTTTTGGAAAAGTGGGCGGTGCCACGCCCCCAGGCTATATAAAATTTAAATTCTTCATAGCTCTGAACATATTTGGTCTAAATTAATGATTTCTGGATATGTGTGTACTTTGGTCAAGATTTATGTAATTTTGGAAAAGTGGGCGGTGCCACGCCCACATTTTTTGTGTTTTGTTTGTACTTCAATAATGTCCAAAATTTATGGTCGATCTCTTTTAAACTTTCAAGATTGGTTAAAAAAATTGTTGTGTACGATTCAGGCTATATGAATTTTTGGAAAAGTAGCCAGTGCCACGAACCCAGGCTATATAAAATTTAAATTCTTCATAACTCTGAACATATTGGGTCTAAATTAAAGATTTTTGGATATTTGTGCCCTTTAGTCAAGATGGATATAATTTGGGAAAAGTGGGCGGTCCCACGCCCACATTTTTTGTGTTTTGTTTGTACCTCAATAAGTTCAAAGTTTATGGTCGATCTTCTCTAAATTTCCAGATTGGTTCAGAAGATTTTTGTGCCACGCCCCCAGGCTATATAAAATTTAAATCATCATAAGTTTGAATATTTTTGGTCTAAACTAATGATTTTTGGATATGTGTGTCCCTTGGTCAAGAATTATATAATTTGGGAAATGTGTCCAAAGTTTATGGTTGATCTGTTTTAAACTTTTCCAATACGTTAAAATCTTCGTTGGGTACGACATACATAGGCTACATTTGTAAATTCTTTGGAAAAGTGGCCAGTTCCAAGACCACAAGCTAAGTAATATTTCAATTCGTTATATCCCTGAATGTATTTGCTGGTCAGGCAGAACAACGTCTGCCGGGTCTGCTAGTCTTATAAATAAAAATGAATGTGTGTCTGTGTGTCTGTGTGTCTGTGTGTCCTTTATAGGCGTCCAAAGTACTCAACCGATTTTTATGAAATTTTCACAGTATATTCTTGGGATCACGAGTTAAAGCATAGGCTATATATATTTTTCGAAAAGTGGGCGGTGCCACGCCCCCATTTTTTGTGTTTTGTTGTAATTCAATAATATAAAAAGTTTACGGTCGATCTCTTTTAAACTCTCCACTTTGATTTAGAAGATTATTGTGTAGGATTTAGGTTGTATACATTTTTGGAAAAGTGAGCGGTGCCACGCCCACAGGGTATATAAAATTTCAAATCGTCCTAACTATGAACATATTTGGTCTAAATTAATGATTTTTAGATATGTGTGTTCTTTGGTCAAGATTTATACATTTTTCGAAAAGTGGGCGGTGCCACGCCCCCTAATTTTGTGTTTTGTTTGTAATTCAATAATATCCAAAGTTTATGGTCGATCTCTTTTAAACTCTCCACTTTGATTTAGAAAATTATTGTGTAGGATTTAGGTTGTATACATTTTTGGAAAAGTGGGCGGTGCCACGCCCACAGGCTATATAAAATTTCAAATCGTCCTAACTATGAACATATTTGGTCTAAATTAATGATTTTTAGATATGTGTGTTCTTTGGTCAAGATTTATACATTTTTCGAAAAGTGGGCGGTGCCACGCCCCCATTTTTTGTGTTTTGGTTGTAATTCAATAATATCTAAAGTTTATGGTAAATCTCTTTTAAACCCTCCACTTTGATTTAGAAGATTATTGTGTAGGATTTAGGTTGTATACATTTTTGGAAAAGTGGGCGGTGCCACGCCCACAGCCCATATAAAATTTCAAATCGTCCTAACTATGAACATATTGGGTCTAAATTAAAGATTTTTGGATATGTGTGTCCTTTAGTCAAGATGTATATAATTTTGGAAAAGTTGGCGGTGCAACGCCCACATCTTTTGTGTTTTGTTTGTACTTCAATAATGTCCAAAGTTTATGGTCGATCTCTTTTAAACTTTCAAGATTGGCTAAGAAAGTTGTTGTGTACGATTCAGGCTATATCAATTTTTGGAAAAGTAGCCAGTGCCACGCCCGCAGGCTATATAAAATTTAAATTCTTCATAACTCTGAACATATTGGGTCTAAATTAAAGATTTTTGGATATGTGTGTCCTTTAGTCAAGATGTATATAATTTTGGAAAAGTGGGCGGTGCAACGCCCACATTTTTTGTGTTTTGTTTGTACTTCAATAATGTCCAAAGTTTATGGTCGATCTCTTTTAAACTTCCAAGATTGGTTAAGAAAGTTGTTGTGTACAATTCAGGCTATATCAATTTTTGGAAAAGTGGGCGGTGCCACGCCCCCAGGCTATATAAAATTTAAATTCTTCATAGCTCTGAACATATTTGGTCTAAATTAATGATTTCTGGATATGTGTGTACTTTGGTCAAGATTTATGTAATTTTGGAAAAGTGGGCGGTGCACCCCCACATTTTTTGCGTTTTGTTTGTACTTCAATAATGTCCAAAATTTATGGTCGATCTCTTTTAAACTTTCAAGATTGGTTAAGAAAATTGTTGTGTACGATTCAGGCTATATGAATTTTTGGAAAAGTAGCCAGTGCCACGAACCCAGGCTATATAAAATTTAAATTCTTCATAACTCTGAACATATTGGGTCTAAATTAAAGATTTTTGGATATTTGTGCCCTTTAGTCAAGATGGATATAATTTGGGAAAAGTGGGCGGTCCCACGCCCACATTTTTTGTGTTTTGTTTGTACCTCAATAAGTTCAAAATTTATGGTCGATCTTCTCTAAATTTCCAGATTGGTTCAGAAGATTTTTGTGCCACGCCCCCAGGCTATATAAAATTTAAATCATCATAACTTTGAATATTTTTGGTCTAAACTAATGATTTTTGGATATGTGTGTCCCTTGGTCAAGAATTATATAATTTGGGAAATGTGGGCGGTGCCACGCCCACATTTTTTGTATTCAGTGCTTTGTTTGTACTTCAATAATGTCCAAAGTTTATGGTTGATCTGTTTTAAACTTTTCCAATACGTTAAAATCTTCGTTGGGTACGACATACATAGGCTACATTTGTAAATTCTTTGGAAAAGTGGCCAGTTCCAAGACCACAAGCTAAGTAATATTTCAATTCGTTATATCCCTGAATGTATTTGCTGGTCAGGCAGAACAACGTCTGCCGGGTCTGCTAGTCTTATAAATAAAAATGAATGTGTGTCTGTGTGTCTGTGTGTCTGTGTGTCCTTTATAGGCGTCCAAAGTACTCAACCGATTTTTATGAAATTTTCACAGTATATTCTTGGGATCACGAGTTAAAGCATAGGCTATATATATTTTTCGAAAAGTGGGCGGTGCCACGCCCCCATTTTTTGTGTTTTGTTGTAATTCAATAATATAAAAAGTTTACGGTCGATCTCTTTTAAACTCTCCACTTTGATTTAGAAGATTATTGTGTAGGATTTAGGTTGTATACATTTTTGGAAAAGTGAGCGGTGCCACGCCCACAGGGTATATAAAATTTCAAATCGTCCTAACTATGAACATATTTGGTCTAAATTAATGATTTTTAGATATGTGTGTTCTTTGGTCAAGATTTATACATTTTTCGAAAAGTGGGCGGTGCCACGCCCCCTAATTTTGTGTTTTGTTTGTAATTCAATAATATCCAAAGTTTATGGTCGATCTCTTTTAAACTCTCCACTTTGATTTAGAAAATTATTGTGTAGGATTTAGGTTATATACATTTTTGGAAAAGTGGGCGGTGCCACGCCCACAGGCTATATAAAATTTCAAATCGTCCTAACTATGAACATATTTGGTCTAAATTAATGATTTTTAGATATGTGTGTCCTTTGGTCAAGATTTATAAATTTTTCGAAAAGTGGGCTGTGCCACGCCCCCATTTTTTGTGTTTTGTTTGTAATTCAATAATATCCAAAGTTTATGGTCGATCTCTTTTAAACTCTCCACTTTGATTTAGAAAATTATTGTGTAGGATTTAGGTTGTATACATTTTTGGAAAAGTGGGCGGTGCCACGCCCACAGGCTATATAAAATTTCAAATCGTCCTATCTATGAACATATTTGGTCTAAATTAATGATTTTTAGATATGTGTGTTCTTTGGTCAAGATTTATACATTTTTCGAAAAGTGGGCGGTGCCACGCCCCCATTTTTTGTGTTTTGGTTGTAATTCAATAATATCTAAAGTTTATGGTAAATCTCTTTTAAACCCTCCACTTTGATTTAGAAGATTATTGTGTAGGATTTAGGTTGTATACATTTTTGGAAAAGTGGGCGGTGCCACGCCCACAGCCTATATCAAATCGTCCTAACTATGAACATATTTGGTCTAAATTAATGATTTTTAGATATGTGTGTCCTTTGGTCAAGATTTATACATTTTTCGAAAAGTGGGCGGTGCCACGCCCCCATTTTTTGTGCTTTGTTTGTAATTCAATAATATCCAAAGTTTATGGTCGATCTCTTTTAAACCCTCCACTTTGATTTAGAAGATTATTGTGTAGGATTTAGGTTGTATACATTTTTGGAAAAGTGGGCGGTGCCACGCCCACAGCCCATATAAAATTTCAAATCGTCCTAACTATGAACATATTGGGTCTAAATTAAAGATTTTTGGATATGTGTGTCCTTTAGTCAAGATGTATATAATTTTGGAAAAGTTGGCGGTGCAACGCCCACATCTTTTGTGTTTTGTTTGTACTTCAATAATGTCCAAAGTTTATGGTCGATCTCTTTTAAACTTTCAAGATTGGCTAAGAAAGTTGTTGTGTACGATTCAGGCTATATCAATTTTTGGAAAAGTAGCCAGTGCCACGCCCGCAGGCTATATAAAATTTAAATTCTTCATAACTCTGAACATATTGGGTCTAAATTAAAGATTTTTGGATATGTGTGTCCTTTAGTCAAGATGTATATAATTTTGGAAAAGTGGGCGGTGCAACGCCCACATTTTTTGTGTTTTGTTTGTACTTCAATAATGTCCAAAGTTTATGGTCGATCTCTTTTAAACTTCCAAGATTGGTTAAGAAAGTTGTTGTGTACAATTCAGGCTATATCAATTTTTGGAAAAGTGGGCGTCGCCACGCCCCCAGGCTATATAAAATTTAAATTCTTCATAGCTCTGAACATATTTGGTCTAAATTAATGATTTCTGGATATGTGTGTACTTTGGTCAAGATTTATGTAATTTTGGAAAAGTGGGCGGTGCACCCCCACATTTTTTGCGTTTTGTTTGTACTTCAATAATGTCCAAAATTTATGGTCGATCTCTTTTAAACTTTCAAGATTGGTTAAGAAAATTGTTGTGTACGATTCAGGCTATATGAATTTTTGGAAAAGTAGCCAGTGCCACGAACTCAGGCTATATAAAATTTAAATTCTTCATAACTCTGAACATATTGGGTCTAAATTAAAGATTTTTGGATATTTGTGCCCTTTAGTCAAGATGGATATAATTTGGGAAAAGTGGGCGGTCCCACGCCCACATTTTTTGTGTTTTGTTTGTACCTCAATAAGTTCAAAATTTATGGTCGATCTTCTCTAAATTTCCAGATTGGTTCAGAAGATTTTTGTGCCACGCCCCCAGGCTATATAAAATTTAAATCATCATAACTTTGAATATTTTTGGTCTAAACTAATGATTTTTGGATATGTGTGTCCCTTGGTCAAGAATTATATAATTTGGGAAATGTGGGCGGTGCCACGCCCACATTTTTTGTATTCAGTGCTTTGTTTGTACTTCAATAATGTCCAAAGTTTATGGTTGATCTGTTTTAAACTTTTCCAATACGTTAAAATCTTCGTTGGGTACGACATACATAGGCTACATTTGTAAATTCTTTGGAAAAGTGGCCAGTTCCAAGACCACAAGCTAAGTAATATTTCAATTCGTTATATCCCTGAATGTATTTGCTGGTCAGGCAGAACAACGTCTGCCGGGTCTGCTAGTATTATATAAATATGAAATCTTAAAGTATATTATTGATTTTGAAAGGCCCCCTGACTACTTACATCCCGAGAAACGCCGGGTACCCTGCTAGTATAATATATTATTGCCTACTGAAGAATTTAGCAAATTCGAATATTTTGAAAATTATGAAAAAAGAGTATTGAAAACCGGTTTTAAAAAATTTTCTTTTGCGGTATTCGTTGGTAACGTTAGGGGGCCTTTCAAGAATTCAATTTTGACAAATTGTGCCAGGATGAATTCAACTTCAAATGTTGATTTGATACAATATTGTAGGGTAATATTAAGTTTTTTGGGCAATCGAATTTTGACCGATAACTTAGTTATCGATCAATTTATCGAAATATATCGAAGCCAAAATGAAACCTGGGGCCCTTCCCTTTCGTTTGATACCCATATTATAGGGTAATGTTAAGTTTTTTGGGCAATCACCGATAACTCAGTTATCGATAAATTTATCGAAATATATCGAAGTCCAAATGTAACCTGGAGCTATCCCCTTTCGTTTGATACCCATATTGTAGGGCAATTTTAAGGTTTTTGTGCAATAAAATTTTCACCGATAACTCAGTTATCGATAAATTTATCGAAATATATCGAAGCCCAAATGAAACCTGGGGCCATCCCCTTTCGTTTGATACCCGTATTGTAGGGCAATTTTAAGGTTTTTGTGCAATAACATTTTCACCGATAACTCAGTTATCGATAAATTTATCGAAATATATCGAAGCCCAAATGAAACCTGGGGCCATCTCCTTTCGTTTGATACCCATATTGTAGGTTAATATTAAGTTTTTTGGGCAATCGAATTTTGACCGATAACTTAGTTATCGATCAATTTATCGAAATATATCGAAGCCAAAATGAAACCTGGGGCCCTCCCCTTTCGTTTGATACCCATATTATAGGGTAATGTTAAGTTTTTTGGGCAATCACCGATAACTCAGTTATCGATAAATTTATCGAAATATATCGAAGTCCAAATGTAACCTGGAGCTATCCCCTTTCGTTTGATACCCATATTGTAGGGCAATTTTAAGGTTTTTGTGCAATAACATTTTCAACGATAACTCAGTTATCGATAAATTTATCGAAATATATCGAAGCCCAAATGAAACCTGGGGCCATCCCCTTTCGTTTGATACCCATATTGTAGGGCAATTTTAAGGTTTTTGTGCAATAACATTTTCACCGATAACTCAGTTATCGATAAATTTATCGAAATATATCGAAGCCCAAATGAAACCTGGGGCCATCTCCTTTCGTTTGATACCCATATTGTAGGTTAATATTAAGTTTTTTGGGCAATCGAATTTTGACCGATAACTTAGTTATCGATCCCTCTTCAAGTTGGTCGCCGTGTCGTGGCGAAGGGGCTTAAGTGTCGTATTGGTGTCCCTCTTGTAGGAATTCCAATACGAGACGAACTAAGAGGAAGGCTTCCTCCTCCCACAGCTTCGGGTTGGTGTTCTCTGAGAGTTCACCGCGCTCGCTGTTGCGGGCGAAGTGGAGATAGCCGTACCAACACCACCCTAAGCCAAGGTGTTGAGGTACCCGTGCCGAGGGCTGAATGATCAGCGGGTGGCTATTGCATAGCTGATCGCTTACGGTCCCCTCCGACGCCCGGGCAAGGTCGGTTGTATAAGTGCCTTACCCCGGTATACTGGCTCTGCCGGGGCGGACGAACCCTTTCCAGCTAAACTCGTGGGAACCTTATGGACACTAAAATTAAAACTGATGAAAAGAGAGGTGAGGAAGAGGAGAGCGTTCTGGGAACGCTTTCGGAGGACGAACTCCTGGCTAGTAGCCAGGGGAGCGTCAGCACAAGGGAGGACAGGGGTACCAGCCATAGTACCCCAGTCATCCCAAGCCAAAAGATAACCGTGGAAGGGGGGGGCAAGGGTACCAGCCATAGTACCCTCCCTCCTAGCTCACATAAGGGAAATGGAAGTTCACCAGCCATAGTGGCTTCCAGAAAATCCAAGAAATCGTCTGGTACGTTGGAGAAAGCCAAGTACCACAGGGCAGTCTTCATTCTGAAGAAGATCAGGCGGAATGAGGAGGCTGGCGAGGTCCACGCGCGAGACGCAGAGGACAGGGTATGGTGCGAGGCAGTAGTCAGGGACTACGAGAGCAGCCATACCAATAAGCCAGCAGCCCAATCACAGCAACAACCATCCAAACCAAGACAATCGGCAAAGCGCAATAGATCACACGAGGTGAACGAGCGCGATGTCAAGAAGGGCAAATTCGGCCAGCAGCACGAGGGCCCTTCCACTAGTGCTGCAGCAGCGGCCAGGAATACCTACAGCGAGGTGGTCAGAGATCACCTCCAGGTTGCACTGGTCGATGCTGCGGGAACTAGTGGGAGGCAAGTACTGGCGGCTTGGAGCTCCATTGAGGGACGTCTGTCCGAGATGGTCGTCGAACACCTCATGGAGAACCAAACCCCAGTGCCCGTCTTCAACTGCGAGGAGATTTGCCGAGGCTGTCGGGTTATCAAATGCGCGGACGGCTTCTCAAGGGAATTCTTGGAGAGGTGTGTTGCCAAGATAAGCAACGCATCTGATGGTCTTAAGCTTAAGATCATCCTGGCTTCGGAGATTCCCAGGAGACCCCGGGCACGCATCTGGTTGCCCAAGATGAAGCTGGATGAAGGGAAGGTAATCCAGTGCCTCAGAATGCAAAACCCAGGTGTCCCGATGGATGACTGGGTGGTCTTAAAAATAGAGGAGCAGCAAAAGAACAGCCAGCCAGCGCTACTGCTGATCTCCAATGAGTCCCTGGGGGCACTCGAGGAGAGGGGACACAAATTAAAGTTCGGCGTCAGGAACGCCAAGCTAAAGATTTTCCCAGCAGCGGTAGCGCCTGACAACAACCTGGAGGAGGTTGACGATGCCAACAAGCTCCTGGGGGAGCTTCGGTTGGCAGGGCCGGCTGATGGGGCTCCGTCAACATCCAGCAAAGCTGCAGGTGTGCCTCCCAAGTGCGATGATTAGGGTGGCACAAATTAACCTGCAGCACTCCAAGATCGCCTCGGACAATCTTCATGTCCTCCTCAGGGAGGAGGACATCGACATCTGCTTGGTGCAGGAACCCTGGGTGTGGCGCTCCAAGGTCAGGGGCCTCAACGCCAGGGACTACAATCTGTTCTACACACTTGGAGAAGGTAAACCGAGAGCTTGCATCCTAGTAAGGGATACTATTAATGCTTTCTTCTTACCTAATTTCAGCACTTTTGATCTAACGGCGGTCAGGATTGAGTCAGGAGGCGGACGTAGTCTAACGATCGCCTCTGCGTATATGGCTCACGATCGACCGGCACCTCCAGCGGAGGTACAGCTGTTGATCAATGAGAATGACAAAAATAAGGAGGCAACTCTTTTGGGCTGTGACGCCAACGCCAGGCACACGATGTGGGGCAGTAGCGAAACTAACGAACGTGGTGAGTCTCTTTTTGATTTCTTACTATCTAATAACCTATGTATATGTAACACGGGCAGCTCTCCTACCTTTGCTTTTCCAAGTTCAGAGAACTTCGCAGGGTGGGAAGAAGTCCTAGACATTACCATGAAATCTGACTCCCAGGAACTTATAGTAAGGGATTGGGAGGTGTCCCAGCGTCTATCTCTGTCTGACCGTAAGATAATCCTCTTTGGTGTAGAATGGGAGAGGGAGATAAGAAAACCCTATAGGAACCCGAAGCGAACTTCGTGGGGTCTGTTCGACAAGATAGTCAGTAATAGGCTCAGTAGGAATAAAAAATCAATACAATCAAGTAACTGCCTGGACGATCGAGTTAGATCTCTAGAGAAAAGCTTTCAGGTAGCCTACAAAGTTGCTTGTCCAATATCAAGAAGCAAAAAGACTTTTCCACCATGGTGGGATGAGAACCTTGGCGACCTAAGGTCGAATCTCAGGAGGGTCTTTAATGACTGCTACTCAAGGAAGAACTTCCAGGAGTATAAGATCTGCTTGAGAGAGTACAAGAAAGCAGTAAGAACAGCGAAAACGAGATCCTGGCAGGAACACTGCGAGTCAATCGAGTCCACGAAGGACTCAGCAAGGCTTGGGAAGATCCTCGCCAGGAGCCACACGAACAAGACGTTCGTTAAACGCGCTGATGGGACATGGGCAGGGTCATCAGCGGAAACCCTTGACATTCTAATAGGAGCTCACTTTCCGGATACTTCTGGGGAACTGGAGCGGAGAGGAGGGGTGGCGCAACTGGAGGCGCCGACCTCCTTGATAGACAAAATTTTAGGAGAAGACAAAATTGCCTGGGCAATTAACAGCTTCTCACCCTATAAATCAGCGGGAGTAGATGGAATACTTCCCATTATGCTGCAGAAGACTCAGGCATCTTTGGTTAAGGAACTGAAGGAGATCTTCGCAGCATGCATTATCCATAATCACATCCCGTCCACGTGGAAAGAAACAAGGGTGGTTTTCATTCCCAAATCTGGCAGAAGAGGGCATGAGGTGGCCAAGGACTTTCGGCCGATAAGCCTTACATCCTTTGTGTTAAAAACTTTCGAGAGACTATTAGATATCCACATACGGGGACTTCTTCAGGACACCCCCTTTTCGGAAGCGCAGCACGCGTACCTAAGGGGGAAATCCACGGAGACCGCACTACACGAGGTGGTGCGGACTGTCGAGAAGTCACTTTTGTTCAAAGAATTTACTCTAGCGGCGTTCGTTGATGTGGAAGGCGCTTTCAACAACGTGAGAGCCGACGCGATATCGGAAGCACTCGTAAGGGTAGGGGTGGAAGAGCCAATAAGGAACTGGATCACGTCCCTACTCCTTAATCGCGAAATATCAGCCGAGCTGGGGGGAGCAAAAGTTAGGAAGCAGATATGCAGAGGCACACCGCAGGGCGGGGTGCTCTCACCTCTGCTATGGCTCCTCACTATGAACGACATACTAATAAAACTTACCTCAAGCGGGGCAAAAGTCGTGGCGTACGCCGACGACGTGGCGATCCTAGTCTCGGGTCCCTTCCCTTCCGTGATGAGCGAGATCATGGAAAGAACGTTGGCAAGACTAAGTAGGTGGGCACATGATTGTGGCCTCAGGCTAAATCCGGAGAAGACGGATTTACTACTCTTTACGAGGAAGTACAAGCCGCCTACTTTCGAACTACCGAAACTAAATAGCCAGCGGCTATCCCTATCTAATACCACTAAATATCTGGGGCTCATAATTGACTGTAAGCTAAACTGGAAAGCGTGTATTGAGGAGCGGGTGCGGAAGGCCTGTGTCGCTTTCTACGCCTGCAAATCAATGTTTGGTAAAAAATGGGGTCTAAGGCCAAAGATGGTGCTTTGGTTGTACGAGGCGGTGGTGCGGCCTGTGCTGACCTATGGATCTGTAGTATGGTGGGAAGCTCTCCGGAAGAACTACAACCTCACCAGCCTACAAAAGGTCCAGCGGGCGGCACGTGTTGGTGCCACCGGGGCCTTGCGCACTTGTCCCACTGCGGCCTTGGATCCGATTCTAAACCTTCTTCCAATAGACTTGCACATACTGAGTACATCGGCGCAAACCGCACTCAGACTCAGGGAGTCCGGGTGCTGGAGGGATACTCAGCAGGGCCACAGTAGCATTCTTAACCATCTTCCAGCTGGCACTATAAATGCCAGAACCGACTTTTATCCTCACAAACTGGAGTTTGAGAGCAATACTATTACTTCAATTCCAAGCAGGAATGACTGGAAAAGGGGCAGGTTCGGAGTTGACAGCGGCATCCAAATCTACACCGACGGGTCCAAGATGGATTCAGGGGTGGGGGCCGGCGTCTTCTCTGAGTGCCTAGACATTGCCGTATCATTCAGACTTCCATCACATTGCAGTGTATTCCAAGCTGAAGTTCTTGCGATCTTGCAGGCCGGCAGATCACTCAGGGACCTGAACACAACTGGTAAAGTCACTATCTTTTCAGACAGCCAAGCAGCAATTAAGGCAATAGCAGCACCACATCCTAGTTCGAACGTGGTGCACTCATGTAAGCAGATCTTGGCTGAACTAACTAACCTTGAACTATCCATTACCTGGGTTCCGGGCCATAGAGGTATCGAAGGTAATGAGAAAGCCGATGAGCTGGCGCGCAGTGGCTCATCGGAGGGTGATGAGGAAGCAATCAATATAGATATAGGGGCACCCTTAGCAGTAGCCAAGGGAAGCATCCAAAAGTATTACCGGAACAAAGCACAACTGAGATGGAGAAACACCAATAGTTGTGCAATATCAAGATCCACCTGGCCAAACTATAGCGAAAAGAGGACGAGAAGTCTTCTAAGCAGGTCAAGAGTTAGCACTCACAAACTCATAGCAGTCCTCACAGGTCACTGGGCGATAGGCACGCATGCAGAAAAGATGGGAATTCCGCACCGTGATCACTGTAGAAGCTGCGAAGACATTGATGCCGAAGAGACCGTTGAGCATCTCCTGTGTGGTTGCCCGGCTCTAGCCGGTAGGCGAATGAAATCCTTTGGGAGCCCCTTCTTGGGAAACTTGGATTGTATATCTGAGATAGGGATTCCAAATATCCTCGAATTTATAAACAACTCTGGTTGGCTGTAATAAATATCACTACTATATAAGTAGGTTAAACGAGTTTTAATGGCATCAAAACGGCTTCTAAAAGCTACTTGGGCGACCTGAGTCGCAGCCATCCTACCTACCTACCTAGTTATCGATCAATTTATCGAAATATATCGAAGCCAAAATGAAACCTGGGGCCCTCCCCTTTCGTTTGATACCCATATTGTACGATATTTCTATACCTATATGCGAAATATCATAATTATTGGTTCAATATTCTTAGAGTTATATGGAATAAAAAAAAATTCGAAAAGAAACGGTCCCTAGCAGGGTCGGAACCCCCAAAATTAAAAAATGGATGTTTGGATGTCCAGACGTTTGCTTTTGTTCCTTAAAAACGTGAGAATGGCTGGACGGATTTTGTTGAAATTTGGGACGCCTACAGGTTATAGTCTGGAAGGAGCTATAGGCTATTTTTTTATTCCCTATAACTCTAAGTATATTTTTAATAATAATAATGCCCAACGGCTTACCCACCATATCCCGCCCGACCGGCGCGAGGAGTCTTTGAAAGGCTTTGGTTTGTTAATCGTCGAGATCTAAAACTGCTCAGCTACAGAGAAAACCTCATCAGCTAAGTAAAAAAGATTACACAATTAATAAATCATTAGTTGACAGCGAAAAGTTAATCTTTAAGAATAAAGATAAGAAACAAAGGATATGAAAAAAAAATTGTTGCTATGTATTTAGGATGGAAAGAATTGACTTTTTTATGCTGCATAGTGAGTCTGAAATATCAAAAGTACCAGAATGAGAGTTATAATCAAGGGTGGGCATCAGCTTAGCACCTGCTAAGTGACCATATACGTATACGAAAAGCGAGCGCACAGCGACTTCTTCGTCAAAATCAACGACAACCACATTTAGTTTGATTTCAACACTCGTACGGTGAGGGTGTGTCGCACGGCGAAGCACTCAGTTTTAGTACAGAGGATGATCGAACAGTACGTACATATGAATGTTCAGTTTTTTAGGTTGGGTTGGAAGTTGAGTTGAAGACTTAGTATTTTAGTTAGATCAACAGTTCTTATGGCTACCAAAAGTTGACAAGTATCGGTAATGTCAGTGCTTTCATCCAAAGCAATGGAATAGGACTTAGCGTTTATAATTTTTTGCTTCAATTTCAAATACATAAATTTTGAAATATCTGTTATACGTCGCGTTATTGTGCGACGTGATAAGGGTATATCACCAACATGTTTGGCTAGCTCAGCCCCTTTTTCTCCAAAACCTTCTAAAATGTCTACAGACAGGTTTTTAATAAAAGCACCATCTTCGAGTGGCTTTCCTTTTTTAGCTAAAGCCAAATTAACTTTTAAAGAAGCTATCAATTTAGCATTTTTAAAATTATCTCCTACTTCATCAATATAAGAGCTTTGCATAAACTCGAGCTTATATTCGAAAAACTTTATCGTTTTTTCATCAACGCTTAGGGTATTTACTTCTCTGTGTTGTGAAGCGAAATGCCTACTTAAGCCTTGCTTGCTGACGTAATTCAATACTTTTCCGCAAATCAAGCATTGCGGCTTACTTATAGCGTGTAAAACAAAAAAAACTCCATTTCCCATTCGACCTTAAACATTTTCGTAAACATGTACGTATTTTACGATCGCCCACTGTCTGACGTTGTTGTTGTTAGTCTGATAGCAACTGCGCGTGGTATGTGTTACCTTCGCAAGCGCTAAAATCAAACTGAATTAATAATTCAATTTGCTTTCGTGGTCGATGCGTGATCGTGCTTACCAACACACTCGCATTTCTGCAAACGTGTCTATGTGGTCGTGCCCACCCCTGGTTATAATCTTGACACAAACAACGAAAAGGCTCATTTAATTCAAAATTAGTTCGGCACTGTTTCAAGATAAGTGGTTTAAAATGTCTTGATGGACGAGAAGGTACATTGAAGTCCACTTCGCTCAAAAGAAACGGGCTTACGATTGAACCATTTAGTAATTTAATCATGAAGACAATTCCAAGCATTTCCCTCCGACTAGAAAGGCTGTGAAGATTAATTAGTTTTAAGCGACTCGTATACGATGGCAAATTATACAAGGGATCCCAGTGAAGATCTCTTAAGGCAAATAGTAAAAATTGTTTTTGAACTGATTCCAAGCGATCCACGTGGACCTGGTAACGCGGGTTCCAAATTATAGAACGGTATTCAAGTATCGGTCTGACTAATGTAGTAAAGAGAGTTTTAGTTACATAAGGGTCGCTGAATTCTTTAGACCATCGTTTAACAAATGCTAGAACGCCTCTAGCTTTATTGACTGTTACGTTAATGTGGCAGTTGAAACTGAGTTTGTAATCCATAGTAACCCCAAGGTCAACAAAATCATACATTTGCTCAAGACTATAATTGTTAATTGTATAGGAAGCTGGCTGTGAAATTCCTCTCGAAAAACGCATGTATTTACATTTCTTTAGATTAAGCGGCATATAATTTAAATCGCACCAAGTAACTAGTGTATTTAGATCTGATTGAAGCTTATTGCTATCTTCGGATGATGCGAATGACATGAAAAGCTGTACATCGTCGGCATACATTAACATTTTCGAAAATTCTATTACTGTAGAAATGTCATTTATAAACAACAAGAACAGAATCGGGCCCAGATGGCTTCCTTGAGGAACTCCAGAGGAGACATTAATAACATCGGATTCACAGTTTTTAAACACTACTTTTTGTGTTCTGTCACTAAGGTAAGAAGAGATTCAGCGATTGAGACTCGGCTGGAAACCCAGCTGATCTAGTTTATGAATAAGTAACGAGTGGCACACTTTATCGAAAGCTTTGCTGAAATCAGTATAAATAACGTCGGTGTGCAGATTTTTTCTAAAGCCATTTGAGACATGATTTGTAAATTCAAGTAAGTTTGTAACGGTGGACTTTCCCTTACAGAACCCGTGTTGACAGTCAGAAATCAAGGTAGAGATAGGATTCGTAAGCTGATTGGTAACAATAGCTTCAAACACTTTTGGGATGGCAGACAGCTTTGCTATGCCACGATAGTTCTCTATAGAAGCCTTGCTTCCGCTTTTATGAAGCGGTAGAAGAAACGACTCTTTCCATGCTGTTGGAAAAACACCACACTTTAGTGACAGATTGAACAAATTGGTAAGGGGTTTGTAAATATTGTTAGCGCACTTCTTCAAGAAGCAAGTAGGAATCCTATCAGGACCACATTTAAAAGATTCTTTCAAGGTTTTCAGACAAACAAGAACATCATTGGCGCATATAGTTGGACAATTAATTAAATTGTTCCCATGTAGCTCATAGGGATAATTTAGAAAGTCAGAATTGGTGACGGCAGAATAGTTAGAAGTGAAAAATTGCGCAAAGAAATTTGCGATATCTTGATTATCGCTAGATAAAATGTCTTTATATTTCATGGCTGAGGGAAATCCCACTACTTTTCGTTTAGAATTTACGAAATCATAAAATGACTTCGGATTGCGAATAATGTCTCTTTTTGTTTTAGAGATATAGGCTTTATAGCACTTTTTATTTAAGTCGATGTACCTCTTACGTAGACCAGAATACAACAAGTAGTGTTTGTTTAATCCCGATTTCTTAAATAATTTGAAAGAACGCGTTTTTCTATTTTTCAGCATCATAAGCTCTTTAGTAAACCAAGCATGCGTTGGATGATCATATGTTATTTTACGTTTAGGAACAATCTTCTCAAATAAGTTGTAAATAGTTTGATTAAAATGTAAAACGTTTGAATCGATATCGCCACACAGCTCAGGCCAAGTTACTTTAGACAGTTCTTTATTTAATTTCTTATAGTTGGCTTTTGAGAAGTTAAAATCAAAGTTACTACTTGAGCAGCCTTGTGTACATTGGGCATTACTTAAGGTCTCATGAAATATTTCCATAGAAGGGTGGTAGACGTCTTCTGGTAAAACCAGCGGATCTCAACGACTTACAGAAAATTTATTTTTATCATCGACAAGAACTAAATCTAAGACTTTGCCAAACTTGTTTGCTGTAACGTTTATTTGATTAAGACAGAGATCGGAAATTCCATCCAAAAAGTCATTGAAGCCCGGTCTGGGTGGATTTGGAATAATATTTCCATCGGCTATTTTCCACGATATATGAGGTAGGTTAAAATCACCCAAAACAATCATCGAGTCAGAATCTTTAGTCAAAAAGTGAACCGTTTTGAGCAAAGAGATAAGTTGTAAGTACAAAGCAGGATCTGATGCTGGAGGGATATAACAAACAAATAAGTACATGGAGACATTTGCTAGCTGAATGCGGATGCATTTGAACTCAATGGAATCAATGTTAGGTAAATCAACCTCCTCTGAAGGTATTGAGGAATGAACTGCAAGTAAAACTCCACCCCCGACCCTGTTCAAGCGATCATTTCTATAAACTTGATATTCGTTACAAAAAAATTCAGAGTTGAAAACATGAGGTTTTAGCCAAGTTTCGGTAAAAGCAATTACGTTATAGTTACAACAGAAAGATTTCAAATAAAGATCGGTTAGTTTGGTATTGAAACCTCTGACATTTTGATAAAAGATAGTCATGGTCTTACTACTCAGTTTTTTGGCTCAACGTTATCACGAGAGATTGTTGCTACATTTTGAACATTTATATTTGGTCTGTACTCAAACTCCCGCACAAGAGCGCCGGAGGGCCAAAAAGAACTATCCAAAAGAGCGTCGAAATCTTTTCCAGCGACATCAATTCTAAATGACGACATATTTCTCTGATAAGTGAAGTTAAACTTTTTAACCGTCAAGTTACGATCTTTTACCTTAGACGAAATATGGTACATCAAATCTTCTTCTGTAGTGTCAGGATGGAACCTGGACAGAAAAATAGATTTTTTACGAGGGACCACAACCAGCTTCCTAACAATTTGTTCAGACTCCACTTCAATTGCGGGAGGATCCGGATTTCTTTTAGTGGATGTCTTTAGAGGGTTCTTAGACGTTGCCCGAACAGAAGTGCTTGGAACTGGGGAGGCCAAGTCTATCAATTCGACGGCTTGCGGCAAGTTCGGCGCTAATAAAGGAGCAGGCCGATCATCGGCAGGCTTGCGCTCGCCATCACGATTGATTGAATTTTCCAGTTGAAGCTTTTTGTCAAGATTTTCGAACGTTTTAAAAATGTTTTCATATTTTTTGAATTTTTCGGTCAGCAAAGAAAAGTCTTTGCTGATCTCAGAAAACCCGTTTCTTATATGACGAAAGACCTTACAAAGATCAACTTCCGTCGATCTACATTTTGAGCAAGACCAGCGCAGACCTTTTCCATCATTAATAAGATCAGCTGTTCTACCAGTTAAGCCGGTGCACTTTGCGTGGACAAGTGCATCACACAGCCAGCATGCTACAAAGCGCTCCGACTCGCTTTTAATCTGGCAATTTTCAAAAGTGCACGACATTATATTATTAATAATTATGAAAAATTTATAAAAGTTATAAAATGCAAAAATTTAGTAGTTAAAAACAGCTATAAAAACAACCCTGACAGTTCTAAAGGCACTGTACTGAGCGAACAGTCTTAAACACACTGTACTTGACGTTTAACAAACCACGCAAACAGCTGTAACGAAAGAGGAGTGAGAGAAGCAAGTCAGCACACAACAACAATTACAATGTAAAATGTAAGCCTTTCAAAAGCAACAAATACAATATGCAAAAAAAACAACTCGGCACACACAAATTCAATAAAATGAATTTATAATTATTCAATTTTCAAAAATGTATCAAAAATTAACACTTTTCACAACAAGTAGTGAAGCACATTAAGTATTTAACTCTTTAACTTTAATCTTAACTTCAAAATTTCCAGAAATATAACAAAATATGATTAAATTTTTAGATAAAAGCACAGAGCAAAATAAAAACACAACTACACAGCTTGACGTTTGCGAATATAAAAATCAAGGTAGATATAGGATTCGTAAGCTGATTGGTAACAATAGCTTCAAACACTTTTGGGATGGCAGACAGCTTTGCTATGCCACGATAGTTCTGAATAGAAGCCTTGCTTCCGCTTTTATGAAGGGGTAGAAGAAACGACTCTTTCCATGCTGTTGGAAAAACACCACACTTTAGTGACAGATTGAACAAATTGGTAAGGGGTTTGTAAATATTGTTAGCGCACTTCTTCAAGAAGCAAGTAGGAATCCTATCAGGACCACATTTAAAAGATTCTTTCAAGGTTTTCAGACAAACAAGAACATCATTGGCGCATATAGTTGGACAATTAATTAAATTGTTCCCATGTAGCTCATAGGGATAATTTAGAAAGTCAGAATTGGTGACGGCAGAATAGTTAGAAGTGAAAAATTGCGCAAAGAAATTTGCGATATCTTGATTATCGCTAGATAAAATGTCTTTATATTTCATGGCTGAGGGAAATCCCACTACTTTTCGTTTAGAATTTACGAAATCATAAAATGACTTCGGATTGCGAATAATGTCTCTTTTTGTTTTAGAGATATATGCTTTATAGCACTTCTTATTTAAGTCGATGTACCTCTTACGTAGACCAGAATACAACAAGTAGTGTTTGTTTAATCCCGATTTCTTAAATAATTTAAAAGAACGCGTTTTTCTATTTTTCAGCATCATAAGCTCTTTAGTAAACCAAGCTTGCGTTGGATGATCATATGTTATTTTACGTTTAGGAACAATCTTCTCAAATAAGTTGTAAATAGTTTGATTAAAATGTAAAACGTTTGAATCGATATCGCCACACAGCTCAGGCCAAGTTACTTTAGACAGTTCTTTATTTAATTTCTTATAGTTGGCTTTTGAGAAGTTAAAATCAAAGTTACTACTTGAGCAGCCTTCTGTACATTGGGCATTACTTAAGGTCTCATGACATATTTCCATAGAAGGGTGGTAGACGTCTTCTGGTAAAACCAGCGGATCGCAACGACTTACAGAAAATTTGTTTTTATCATCGACAAAAACTAAATCTAAGACTTTGCCAAACTTGTTTGCTGTAACGTTTATTTGATTAAGACAGAGATCGGAAATTCCATCTAAAAAGTCATTGTAGCCCGGTCTGGATGGATTTGGAATAATATTTCCATCGACTATTTTCCACGATATATGAGGTAGGATAAAATCACCCAAAACAATCATCGAGTCAGAATCTTTAGTCAAAAAGTGAACCGTTTTGAGCAAAGAGATAAGTTGTAAGTACAAAGGAAGATCTGATGCTGTAGGGATATAACAAACAAATAAGTACATGGAGACATTTGCTAGCTGAATGCGGATGCATTTGAACTCAATGGAATCAATGTTAGGTAAATCAACCTCCTCTGAAGGTATTGAGGAATGAACTGCAAGTAAAACTCCACCCCCGACCCTGTTCAAGCGATCGTTTCTATAAACTTGATATTCGTTACAAAAAAATTCAGAGTTGAAAACATGAGGCTTTAGCCAAGTTTCGGTAAAAGCAATTACGTTATAGTTACAACAGAAAGATTTCAAATAAAGATCGGTTAGTTTGGTATTTAAACCTCTGACATTTTGATAAAAGATAGTCATGGTCTTAGTACTCAGCTGTTGTTGTTGTTGTTGTTTTAACAACAAAATCACTCCCCGAAGGTTTTGGGGAGTGTTGTCGAAATAACAGTCCTTGGCCGGATATGAATCCGGTACGCTCCGGTACTCCCTTGCGGTACTGCCCGACTGTCGTGGGAGCGATTTGGTATGACCAGTGCAACCTTCTAGGTCATGTCATCCCTCCTTCCGAAAGGAAAGAGAAGATGGGTAATGAGAGGTGTGAGGCATCATATCCGTAGATCAACCATCGAGTTGCACATCATTACCTTTGTGCATATTGGTCGCCTCTTACGGCCGGTATGCCTACCGCGGGCATATTCTAAGCCCCAACCCGCAGGGGCCTTAGTACTCAGTTTTTTGGCTCAACGTTATCACGAGAGATTGTTGCTACATTTTGAACATTTCTATTTGGTCTGTACTCAAACTCCCGCACAAGAGCGCCGGAGGGCCAAAAAGAACTATCCAAAAGAGCGTCGAAATCTTTTCCAGCGACATCAATTCTAAATGACGACATATTTTTTTGATACGTGAAATTAAACTTTTTAACCGTCAAGTTACGATCTTTTACCTTAGACGAAATACGGTACATCAAATCTTCTTCTGTAGTGTCAGGATGGAACCTAGACAGAAAAATAGATTTTTTGCGAGGGACCACAACCAGCTTCCTAACAATTTGTTCAGACTCCACTTCAATTGCGGGAGGATCCGGATTTCTTTTAGTGGATGGCTTTAGAGGGTTCTTGGACGTTGCCCGAACAGAAGTGCTTGGAATTGGGGAGGCCAAGTCTATCAATTCGACGGCTTGCGGCAAGTTCGGCGCTAATAAAGGAGCAGGCCGATCATCCGTAGGCTTGCGCTCGCCATCACGATTGATAGAATTTTCCGGTTTGTCAAGATTTTCGAACGTTTTAAAAATGCTTTCATATTGCTTGAATTTTTCGGTCAGCAAAGAAAAGTCTTTGCTGATCTCAGAAAACCCGTTTCTTATATGACGAAAGACCTTACAAAGGTCAACTTTCGTTGATCTACATTTTGAGCAAGACCAGCGCAGACCTTTTCCATCATTAATAAGATCAGCTGTTCTACCAGTTAAGCCGGTGCACTTTGCGTGGACAAGTGCATCACACAGCCAGCATGCTACAAAGCGCTCCGACTAGCTTTTAATCTGGCAATTTTCAAAAGTGCACGACATTATATTATTAATAATTATGAAAAATTTATAAAAGTTATAAAATGCAAAAATTTAGTAGTTAAAAAAAGCTATAAAAACAACCCTGACAGTTCTAAAGGCACTGTACTGAGCGAACAGTCTTAAACACACTGTACTTGACGTTTAACAAACCACGCAAACAGCTGTAACGAAAAAGGAGTGAGAGAAGCAAGTCAGCACACAACAACAATTACAATGTAAAATGTAAGCCTTTCAAAAGCAACAAATACAATATGCAAAAAAACAACTCGGCACACACAAATTCAATAAAATGAATTTATAATTATTCAATTTTCAAAAATTTATCAAAAATTAACACTTTTTACAACAAGTAGTAAAGCACATTAAGTATTGAACTCTTTAACTTTAATCTTAACTTCAAAATTTCCAGAAATATAGCAAATATGATTAAATTTTTAGATAAAAGCACAGAGCAAAATAAAAACACAACTACACAGCTTGACGTTTGCGTTAAATATGTATATTGAACCTATACTTATGATATTTCGCATAAAGGTATAGAAAGATCGTACAACATGGGTATCAAACGATTGGGGAAGGTCCCAGGTTTCATTTTAGCTTCGATATATTTCGTTAAATTGATCGATAACTAAGTTATCGGTCAAAATTCGATTGCCCGAAAACCTTAATATTACCCTGCAATATGGGTATCAAACGAAAGAAGATAGCTCCAGGTTTCATTTGGACTTCGATATATTTCGATAAGTTTATCGATAACTGAGTTATCGGTGATTGCCCAAAAAACTTAACATTACCCTATAATATGGGTATAAAACGAAAGGAGAAGGCAGCAGGTTTCATTTGGACTACTATAAGTTTCGATAAATTGATCGATAACTGAGTTATCGGTGAAAATGTGATTGCCCAAAAACCTTAAACTTCACCTACAATATGGGTATCAAACGAAAGGGGAAGGCCCCAGGTTTCAATTTAGCTTTGATATATTTCGATAAATTGATCGATAACTAAGTTATCGGTCAAAATTCGATTGCCCGAAAACTTCTATATTACCCTACAATATGGGTATCAAACGAAAGAAGATAGCTCCAGGTTTCATTTGGACTTCGATATATTTCGATAAATTTATCGATAACTGAGTTATAGGTGATTGCCCAAAAAACTTAACATTACTTTATAATATGGTATAAAACGAAAGGAGAAGGCCGCAGGTTTCATTTGGACTTCGATAGGTTTCGATAAATTGATCGATAACTGAGTTATCGGTGAAAATGTGATTGCCCAAAAACCTTAAACTTGACCTACAATATGGGTATCAAACGAAAGGGGAGGCCCCAGGTTTCAATTTAGCTTTGATATATTTCGATAAATTGATCGATAACTAAGTTATCGGTCAAAATTCGATTGCCCGAAAACTTCTATATTACCCTACAATATGGGTATCAAACGAAAGAAGATAGCTCCAGGTTTCATTTGGACTTCGATATATTTCGATAAATCTATCGATAACTGAGTTATCGGTGAAAAAGTTATTGCACAAAAACCTTAAAATTGCCCTACAATATGGGTATCAAACGAAAGGGAAAGGCCCCAGGTTTCATTTGTACTTCAATATATTTCGATAAATTGATCGATAACTGAGTCATCGGTCAAAATGCGATTACCCGAAAACCTCTATATTACCCTACAATATGGGTATCAAACGAAACGAGATAGCTCCAGGTTTCATTTGCACTTCGATATATTTCGATAAATTTATCGATAACTGAGTTATCGGTGATTGCCCCAAAAACTTAACATTACTCTATAATATGGGTATAAAACGAAAGGAGAAGGCAGCAGCTTTCATTTGGACTACGATAGGTTTCGATAAATTGATCGATAACTGAGTTATCGGTGAAAATGTGATTGTCCAAAAACCTTAAACTTGACCTACAATATGGGTTTCAAACGAAAGGGGAAGGCCCCAGGTTTCCTTTGTACTTGAATATATTTCGATAAATTGATCGATAACTGAGTTATCGGTAAAAATGCGACTGCCCGAAAACCTCTATATTACCCTACAACATGGGTATCAAACGAAAGGAGATAGCTCCAGGTTTCATTTGGACTTCGATATATTTCGATAAATTTATCGATAACTGAGTTATCGGTGATTGCCCAGAAAACTTAACATTACTTTATAATATGGTATAAAACGAAAGGAGAAGGCCGCAGGTTTCATTTGGACTTCGATAGGTTTCGGTAAATTGATCGATAACTGAGTTATCGGTGAAAATGTGATTGCCCAAAAAACTTAAACTTGCCCTACAATATGGGTATCAAACGAAAGGGGAAGGCCCCAGGTTTCATTTGTACTATATAACTAAGTTATCGGTCAAAATTCGATTGCCCGAAAACCTTAATATTACCCTGCAATATGGGTATCAAACGAAAGGGGATAGCTCCAGGTTTCATTTGGACTTCGATAGGTTTCGATAAATGTATCGATAACTGAGTTATCGGTGAAAATGTTATTGCGCAAAAACCTTAAAATTGCCCTAGAATATGGGTATCAACGGAAAGGGGAAGGCCCCAGGTTTCATTTGTACTTCGACATATTTCGATAAATTTATCTATAACTGAGTTATCGGTAAAAATGGGATTGCAGAAAAACCTTAATATTACCCTACAATATTGTATCAAATCAACATTTGAAGTTGAATTCATCCTGGCACAATTTGTCAAAATTGAATTCTTGAAAGGCCCCCTAACGTTACCTACGAATACCTCAAAAGAACATTTTTGAAAACCCAGTTTCCAATATTCTTTTTCAAAATTTGGTAAATTCTTCAGTAAGCAATAATCATACTTATGGGTAAAAATGCGATTGCAGAAAACCCTTAAAATTACCCTACAATATTGTATCAAATCAACATTTGAAGTTGAATTCATCCTGGCACAATTTGTCAAAATTGAATTCTTGAAAGGCCCCCTAACGTTACCTACGAATACCTCAAAAGAACATTTTTGAAAACCAGTTTTCAATATTCTTTTTCAAAATTTGGTAAATTCTTCAGTAATCAAAATTCATACTAATGTTATAAATGTGAATGTAGCGATGTTTGGATGTCCAGACGTTTGCTTCTGTTACTCAATCACGTGAGAATGGCAACACGGAATTTAATGAAGTTAGGAACGCATACAGGTTATAGTCTGGAAGGAGTTATAGGATATTTTTTTTTTTTGGCGTTCGGACGCTTCTAGGGACCGTTACGTTTTGATATTTTTTCCCCCCATACAATTCTGAGTATACTTGACCTATACTTATGATCAGAGCTCGGAATTGTATGCAAGTGCATATTTTTGTTTGACATCATAGAAACCTCGGACCAAGCTGTAAGTTGGTTATGTCGAAAATAGGTTTATTTTTTAGCTAGTATTGCATATTTCCGAATATCCAACCTATTTAGATATAGAAGCTCGCTTGCCGCTCCTCTAGGCAGATGCAAAATATTTTTAATCACTTTATTTTGTATTCTTTGTATTTCATTGTAAGTTGCTCCGAGCAGTTATTCCATATAGGGTTCAAATAATGTATTTTTGACATGAACAGAGAGTTATATAGTAGCCATAGATGTTTTTGTAGAATCACTTTACGATTTCTATAAATCGCAAAATTTAGTGGTAATAATTTCATTTTAATTCTATTTATGTGTTCTCGCCAGTTTAAAATGGCGTCAAACGAAATGCCAAGGTATTTTAATGTATCTACCCTTGAAACGAAACTATCATCGAGATGAACTCCTTTCAAATCATTAATACTAGGAATATCCTTGTAGTTGTTAAAAATTATAAAATTGGTTTTCGCTAGATTCATTTTCAATAAATTTCGTTCGAACCATTGGGATATTATCTTTAGGTGCTCTTGTATATTAGTTAAAAGCTCATCAAGGCTATCAGTAGCATACAGGAAAGTTCCATCATCAGCATAGACTTGCGGCATTCCTTTTAAATTGAGCTTTAAGAAGTTATTAATATATATTAAAAATAATGTGGCTGCCAATTTAGATCCTTGTGGAACACCTGCTCTAATAATTTTGATTGAGCTTTTACAGTTTTTAATTTGCACATATTGTTTTCTGTTTATGAGAAAACTTTCAAAGAGTTTGATTGCAACACCTTCCACCCCCAATTCCCTTAGCTTTTCTATCATGATGGAAAGATTTACTGAGTCGAAGTCTTAACTAAGATCAATTGCCAACAAAGCAACATACTTTTTATACCCAGCGTACTAGTACTAGTACAAGGGTATATTAATTTTGTCCACATAACGGTACTATGTAACGGCACAAAATAATCGAGTTAGATATAGAGTTCCATATATGAAAGTTCTTAGGTTGAAAAGAGGAATTGATTAAGGCATGTCCGTCCGTCTGTCCGTCTGTCCGTCCGTGTACACGGTAACTTGAGTAAAAATTTAGATATTTGCATGAAATTTTGCATACAGGTTACTTTCTGGCCAAGGTAGGTTGCTATTGAAAATGGACGAAATCGGATGATAACCACGCCCCCTTTTTCGATATCGAAAATTTCGAAAAACGTATAAAACGGGTTAATTCAATATCAGAAGCAGCTACAATGATAAAATTTGCAATATGTATTGATATATATGTTCTAAGGCGGATTTTACCAAATTTTTTGAAAAGGGGCGTGGCACCGCCCCCATATATTTGAAGAAATTTTAAAATTTTGACTCCTAATAACTTGAGAACAGTTTATGCTAGTATAACGAAATTTTGTAGAGGGCATACTATTGTTGTGTTAAATTCAGATATAGAAATTAACGAAATCGTTTGGCGACCACGCCTACTTTTTTATAAAAGTTATATTGAAAGGAGGTGGAAATATTGAAAAGGCCATATCTAATTAACTGATACCGCTATAATAATATAATTTGGTACATACATCAATTTTCATATTATCTTCAATTTGCCTACCATAAAATTCCCTTCGAGCATTGTTAATTTTATTACGTGCTTGAATCTTGAAATACCTGAACTTGTTTTCAAAATATAAGTTACTAGCTGACCCGGCACACTTCGTTCTGCCCAAAATAGACTTTACTATTAAGTTCATTTAAAAAAAAGATATCCAACTGAATGATAAACTATGTATCTATTCCAATCTAAGTTAATATTCGCCGACACACTAAATCATTTGCACCAAATCACTCAGATATTGATAATCTACACATTCGCAACTGTTCATTTCGTAAATGTAAACTATTTACCACGAAAAACTACCGCTACCACTTCAATCACTAAATTAGAAATAATATTGTAAGCTGTCAAATGAAATTACCGCCTTCTACCCACAAATTTATTTTCACTGAGTATGAAAGGCCAAAATCGCCTAGGCGGTTAGATGGCTATTTTAAGAAAGTAAGTGAGAGATTGGTTTAGTATATAGGCGAAATGGTACCAAAAGCGACAGCGTAGTACTTCGGTACTTTCTTGAGCCAAATTGTATCGAAAAAGTACAATTGTATGGAAAAACCCAACCGTAAACTTGCATTATGTTAAATCCTATACACTGGTATTCTGCTATGCTTACTTCAGTTTCGTAGCATAACTGCCTTTATCTTCTAAGAAAAATCGGCGAACGACCACGCCCCTTTTTGGACTAAAGTTCTCTAAACGAGAGTTAGGAAACCGGAATATGCAATATCTGTTTAACTGATAAAGATATAATGCTAAAATTTGGTACACTCATTCACCTGATGATGTTATTAGTGACGTTTAAAGGTTTTTTGGTAATATTTTGGAAAATGGGCGTGGCACCGCCCACAAGTGAATAAACAAAATATCAACATTTCACTATTAACAAGCCACTGTGAAAGTATCATAAAGATCGGCAATGAAAATTGATCTTCAAATAGGGACAAACAACATAATAAAATCCGTGGGTGTGCCACCACCCACTTTTTTAAAATTAGGTAAATATTGATTAATGAACACATATATCCGTATATCAAAAAATTTCACAAAATACGTTAAAAGTTATGGGAATGGCACGCCTTCTTTTCCAAAGTTATATATAAGACATGGTATAACCCTTGTAAAGATCGATTCAGTACTTTTGGCTCATGTAAGCGGTTGAAGCTTTATAAGCAAGGAGCGTGGCCGCGCCCACCAAATTCGCTTTCGTTTTTAAAATGGGGGAAATCGGATGAAAACTACGACCCCTTTTTCTGAAAACTAACGCTGGGTATTTAATGTTCGGGTCACCCGAACTTATACTTCCTTACTTGTTCTGGATTAAAACCTGAAAATGGTCAGTTTTCACATACGACGTTCGTTTTCTGGGGCGACGATATATCTATTTTACTTTTTTGGCTTTCAGAGCTCTTTGTGCTGGAGGTTGAAAATATTCAGCCGCATTATTTTGAAATTATCCGGGGAATACTGTATGTAGGTCATACAACTGGTTGCTTCAAACATGCATCACTCATTCAGTGCTGCCACACCCTACTAAAAATAGTAATTATTTATCTTGTAAAATACCCTATGTACATTATGGTGATTTAAAAAAATTATGTTTCGGTCTTACTCCTTCAAAAGTTTGATTCATAAAAAATAAGCAATATAAAAAATGGAAAGCATATGTAAAGGATGAAGGTGGGGCGCCGGGAAGGGGGATTCACCGATTTTTCTTATTTTCTGTGGTAGTAATCTACATAAACATAACATGCCTGGTACCTAGTTTCGTAAACCTATCTCACACCGTTATGAAGTTATTAGCAGTCGAATTTGAAAATTGCTTGACTCATAAGTAATAATTTGTAAAAATAATGTTAAGAATATGAAAATTTATGTATGTAACAAATTATATTATTATAGCGGTATCAGTTAATTAGATATGGACTTTTCAATATTTCCACCTCCTTTCAATATAACTTTTATGAAAAAGTAGGCGTGGTCGCCTAGCGATTTCGTTTATTTTCTATACTTGAATTTAACACAACAATAGTATGCCCTCTACAAAATTTCGTTATACTAGCATAAACTGTTCTCAAGTTATTAAGAGTCAAAATTTTAAAATTTCTTCAAATATATGTGGGCGGTGCCACGCCCCTTTTCAAAAAATTTGATAAAATCCGCCTTAGAACATATAAATCAATACATATTGCAAATTGTATCATTGTAGCTGCTTCTGATATGGAATTAACCCGTTTTATACGTTTTTCGAAATTTTCGATATGGAAAAAGGGGGCGTGGTTATCATCCGATTTCGCCCATTTTCAATAGCAACCTACCTTGGCCAGAAAGTAACCTGTATGCAAAATTTCATGCAAATATCTCAATTTTTACTTAAGTTATCGTGTACACGGACGGACATGCTTTAATCAATTCCTCTTTTCAACCTAAGAACTTTCATATATGGAACCCCATATCTAACTCGATTATTTTGCGCCGTTACATAGTACCGTTATGTAGACAAAATTAATATACCCTTGTACTAGTACTAGTACGCTGGGTATAATAACTAATTCGGGGCTGATCTTTTTATTTCTGCAATCGGTTTTATACGTATAAACAAGGTAACTGCTGCTTTGACACATATGTAATAAATTTTACAAAATGTTTCGACGAGAATGGGAAATGGAGTTTCTCTTTTCAGAAATTACGTACGCAAAATGTATGTTATGCTCAAACTATATTTTGTCAAAAAAGTATAATTTGAAACGGCATTACGAATCATTTCATAGTAGTTATGATAAATACACTGGGGAAGAGAGGGTTAAACTATTATAAAAATTAAAGGGTGATTTAAATCAGGCTGTGATGAGTTGTAGCCCATCCAAAAATCGGAAAGTGGAACTACCGCCTGACATCGTTAAAAATGCAACGGCTAAAGCGTCTTTTGTTGTTGCTCAGGGTTTGGCAATGCAATGTCGACCCTTTTCAGATGGAATTTTTATAAAAGACCTAACATTAAAAATGCTACGTTGCTATGGAGATATATCACGGGATACTGCAAACCTTGTTGATATGACATGTTTGTCTCGTAGAACTTTAACTCGCCGAAGCGAAATGATAAGCGAATACATTTACTATGAAATGAAAAGGGCCATTAATGATTGCGTTCACTTCTCAATATACTTGGACGAAAGTACAGATATTTCTGATACATCACAACTGTGTGTATGCATAAGAACAGTTGACGAGGATTTTGGAACCTTGGAGTCTGTTTTCACTTTGGAGTCCTTTCATAGTAATGTTACAGGTGAGATAGTATTTGAAGCAGTGAATAGAAGTTCATTTTCCTTCGCTGATACACAGAAACTACCTTGTGTAAGTACAGATGGGGCTCCCGTAATGTTAGGTAAAAATAAGGGATTTGTAGGCTTTTTGGGCAAAAATAACATAAATGTTCCCGCCTTTCATTGTGTGATTCACCAGCAAGCACTTTTTGCAAAGAGTCTTAAAGGCGTGGATGCAATGGAATCCGCAATACAAATTATTAATAAAATAAGAGGTGACCACAATTCCTTACAGCATAGAAAACTTACATTGTTTCTAGAAGAAATAAACGCTGATTATGGAGACTTATTACTACATACTGAAATAAGGTGGCTCAGTTGCGATAGAAGTCTTGAGAGATTATTTGAGCTGCGCTCAGAAATAAAGATGTTTCTCGAATTGGATAACTCCAAGCACTCAAGAGATCTGATTTCAATTTTAGAAAATCCGATTTTTTGCTAGCACTAGCACTTCTTTGCGATTTGACAAAACAAATTAATCTTTTTAACTTAGCTATGCAAGGTAAAAATAGAATCATTTGCGATTTACTCAGTTCATTAGATGAATTCAAACAAAGGCTATCCTCCCTTCATTCTCAATTTTCTGAGGGAAATCTTTCCAATTTGCCAAAAACAAATGAAATTTATATAGAGTTTGCAAATATGGAAAATTTACAACAGTGCGGAAATATCTTTCAAGTATTGATAGACGAAAGCAATAAAAGGTTTTGCGACCTTGAAAATATCAGGCCGCTTATTGAGCTGTTTAAAAATCCTCTCTATTGCCCAACAGACAACTTGGAGTCTGATATTCAGAACGAACTGGTAAAGATGCGCTCTGACTTATCTCTAACGTTTACTACAGGGATTGACTTTTGGAGACAAATACCCCAATGCGACTATCCGGTTACAAGGAAAATAGCTTTAAAGTTATATTCGATGTTTGGTACATCCTATATTTGTGAATCTGCTTTTTCCTCGATGAAAGTAATCAAGAGCAAATGCAGAAATTCTCTAACTGATTCGCACCTCAATGATTTGTTAAGAATAAAATGCTACCCTAATGAAGTTGATATTGAAAAAATTATTTATCAAAATATAGAGAATTTGTAATTTTCCCACAATTAAACTTTTTTGAACTGGATACAACTTTTTCTATTATTACTAAAATTTGTTAAGTGTACACATATCAAAATGAATACAAAACTATACAAAAAAATATATAAAAAAAATGAATATAAAAAATGTAAAAAATAAAAATTATGTTCAGGTAATCCCTGACTAATTCACTTAAATTCGGACATGAAGTTCCTCAGAATTTGCTGATTTCCTTATTTTTCATTTATTTTTTGTATACTTTGGAATTGAAATCCAGAATGGAATGCATAATTTGCATATTATGCAGTTTTAGTATTTTTTTTTTTACTTCATTTATTAAAATAAAATATTTTTTGATCCGTTTTTGCCAAAATAACAATATCTTCTAATGAATGCTAAAAGTCATTGTTTCTTTTCGTTTACGTACTCCATATCGAGGCTTCACAGCATTTCGTTTGAGCAACCTGTTGCATCATACTTTTTGACTTGTTCGCACTCACACAGTGACATTAATTACACACATACTACCAAAGAGCTCTGCCGAAGCTGCCCACCCCTGCTCTAATTTATCAACGAAACGGCTAATGTCAGACGCCCAGAATCTATAGATGCACGAGATGTGCATATTTGCTTTGATTAATTTTACTGTCAAAAACCTACTTCCTTCATATTCGATTACAGATACGAGAGAAGATGGAACTGTTTTGTGTACGAAGATTGCGCACGCTCCTGCTCTATTTGATATACGATTTGCAAAATAAGCATTATAATTTTCCAAATTGAAATGGTATATTAATATTTTTACAATCATTGCTAAATATCAATTTGTTTAAATCATAATTCACATCAATCTCAAGTGCTGCATTAACAACATCCATGATTATAGATAATATATATATATATGCTTTAGTAGGTTTTATCTACTCAAGTTTTCTCATATCATCTATTTCTTTAATATGTATAGCAGCAGTGTCATCATCTTTTTACAAAGACTTTCGCATCCTTCACCCACACGTATTTGTAGATTTTTATGTTAGCTTCTGATTTCACCTTTTTCATGAGATCGCTAATCTCTTTCTCCATCAGCTGATGAAATTTTACATTCTTTCCTTTCATATCAATATTAGTAATTATTTTGCTTGCGTCTATCTTCCCACCTTTCTTTCTGAATTCAAAGCATTTGGTTTTTAACTCATCGCTTTTCATTTTTACAATAATAGGATGTGTTCTAAACTTCTTATTTTCATTTTGAAACACATCCACAATGCTATCATTGCTTATGTTAGCATGAACTTGCTCGGCAATTTTCATGATAACCGGTTTTAAATCTATGTCTTTTATTTGTGGTAAATTAGTTGTTATTAAATTGTTTTTGTTTTTTCTTGTTTTATCTCTATCATGTTACGTTCTAATGTTTTCATTTTTAATTTGACATTTTCTCCGTTCGTTTTAATCTCTTTCATTTCGTTTTTTTATTTGTTTGTTTTCTTCGGTTAGCCGATCAGTCTCTTTCTTGAGTGCATTAAAACCATCACTTATGTGATCTTGGGACTCTCTTATTTTTTTCAACGCCCGCTCTTGCACTTTGAATTCTTTGTTTAATTTATTTATAGCTAGCAGGGTGCCCGGCGTTGCTCGGGATGTAAGTAGTT
This sequence comes from Sphenella marginata, assembly GCA_951509765.1. NCBI lineage: Eukaryota > Metazoa > Arthropoda > Insecta > Diptera > Tephritidae > Sphenella > Sphenella marginata. The sequence goes on from OX608078.1 coordinate 1,881,535, forward strand.
AGGGGGACTTTCAAAATCAATAATATACTTTAAGATTTCATATTTATATAATATTATTGCCTACTGAAGAATTTACCAAATTCGAATATTTTGAAAATTTTGAAAAAAAACCGGTTTTCAAAAATTTTCTTTTGCGGTATTCGTTGGTAACGTTAGGGGGCCTTTCAAGAATTCAATTTTGACAAATTGTGCCAGGATGAGTGCAAATTCAAATGTTGATTTGATACAATATTAAGGTTTTTCTGCAATCGCATTTTGAGCAATAACTCAGTTGTCGATAAATTTATCGAAATATATCGGAGTCCAAATGAAACCTGGGGCCATCCTTACCTATGTACATATATGCGAAATATCATAAGTATAGGTCAAGTATACTCAGAATTGTATGGGGGAAAAAAATATCAAAAAGCAATGGTCCCTAGAAGCGTCCGAACCCCCAAAATTAATAAAAAAAAATAGCCTATAACTTCTTCCAGACTATAACCTGTATGCGTTCCTAACTTCATCAAAATCCGTCTTGCCATTCTCACGTGATTGAGTAACAGAAGCAAACGTCTGGACATCCAAACATCGCTACATTCACATTTATAATATTAGTATGATTATTGCTACTGAATAATTTACCAAATTTTGAAAAAGAATATTGAAAACTGGTTTTCAAAAATGTTCTTTTGAGGTATTCGTTGGTAACGTTAGGGGGCCTTTCAAGAATTCAATTTTGACAAATTGTGCCAGGATGAATTAAACTTCAAATGTTGATTTGATACAATATTGTAGGGTAATATTAAGGTTTTTCTGCAATCGCATTTTTACCGATAACTCAGTTATAGATAAATTTATCGAAATATGTCGAAGTACAAATGAAACCTGGGGCCTTCCCCTTTCGTTTGATACCCATATTGTAGGGCAAGTATAAGGTTTTTGGGAAATCACATTTTCACCGATAACTCAGTTATCGATCAATATACCGAAACCTATCGAAGTCCAAATGAAACCTGCGGCCTTCTCCTTTCGTTTTATACCTATATTATAGAGTAATGTTAAGTTTTTTGGGCAATCACCGATAACTCAGTTATCGATAAATTTATCGAAATAGATCGAAGCCCAAATGAAACCTGGAGCTATCTCCTTTCGTTTGATACCCATATTGTAGGGTAAAATAGAGGTTTTCGGGCAATCGCATTTTGACCGATGACTCAGTTATCCATCAATTTATCGAAATATATCCAAGTACAAAGGAAACCTGGGGCCTTCCCCTTTCGTTTGATACTCATATTGTAGGTCAAGTTTAAGGTTTTTAGGCAATCACAGTTTCACCGATAACTCAGTTATCGATCAATTTATCGAAACCTATCGTAGTCCAAATGAAACCTGCTGCCTTCTCCTTTCGTTTTATACCCATATTATAGAGTAATGTTAATTTTTTTGGGCAATCACCGATAACTCAGTTATCGATAAATTTATCGAAATATATCGAAGTCCAAATGAAACCTGGAGCTATCTCCTTTCGTTTGATAGCCATATTGTAGGGTAAAATAGAGGTTTTCGGGCAATCGCATTTTGACCGATGACTCAGTTATCCATCAATTTATCGAAATACATATATTGAAGTACAAATAAAACCTGGGGCCTTCTCCTTTCGTTTGATGCCCATATTGTAGGGCAACTTTAAGATTTTTGTGCAATAACATTTTCACCGATAACTTAGTTATCGATCGAAATATATCGAAGTCCAAATGAAACCTGGACCTATCTTCTTTCGTTTGATACCCATATTGTAGGGTAATATAGAAGTTTTCGCGCAATCGCATTTGGAGCGATAACTCAGTTATCGAACAATTTCTCGAAACCTATCGAAGTCCAAATGAAACCTGGAGCTATCCCCTTTCGTTTGATACCCATATTGCCGGGTACTATTAAGGTTTTCGGGCTATCGAATTTTGACCCATAACTTAGTTATCGATCAATTTATCGATATATATCAAGGCTAAATTGAAACCTGGGGCCTTCCCCTTTCGTTTGATACCCATATCGTAGGGTAAAATAGAGGTTTTCGGGCAATCGCATTTTGACCGATGACTCAGTTATCCATCAAGTTATGGAAATACATATATCGAAGTCCAAATGAAACCTGGAGCTATCTCCTTTCGTTTGATACCCATATTGTAGGGTAAAATAGAGGTTTTCGGGCAATCGCATTTTGACCGATGACTCAGTTATCCATCAATTTATCGAAATATATTGAAGTACAAATGAAACCTGGGGCCTTCCCCTTTCGTTTGATACCCATATTGCAGGGTATTATTAAGGTTTTCGGGCAATAGAATTTTGACCGATAACTTAGTTATCGATCAATTTATCGAAATATATCAAAGCTAAATTGAAACCTGGGGCCTTCTCCTTTCGTTTGATACCCATATTGTAGGTCAAGTTTAAGGTTTTTGGGCAATCACATTTTCACCGATAACTCAGTTATCGATCAATTTATCGAAATATATCGAAGCTAAAATGAAACCTGGGACCTTCCCCTTTCGTTTGATACCCATATTGTACGATCTTTCTATACCTATATGCGAAATATCATAAGTATAGGTTCAATATACTTAGAGTTATATGGAATAAAAAAAATTTCGAAAAGAAACGGTCCCTAGCAGGGTCGGAACCCCCAAAATTAAAATAGAAATAGCCTATAGCTCCTTCCAGACTATAACCTGTAGGCGTGCCAAATTTCAACAAAATCCGTCTAGCCATTCTCACGTTTTTAGGGAACAAAAGCAAACGTCTGGACATCCAAACATCCAAAAATCCTAACATACAAACATCCAAACATCGCTACATTCACATTTATAATATTAGTAGGATTATTGCCTACTGAAGAATTTACCAAATTCGAATATTTTGAAAATTTTGCAAAAAAACCGGTTTTCAAAAATTTTCTTTTGCGGTATTTTGACAAATTGTGCCAGGATGAATGCAAATTCAAATGTTGATTTGATACAATATTGTAGGGTAATATTAAGGTTTTTCTGCAATCGCATTTTGACCAATAACTCAGTTGTCGATAAATTTATCGAAATATATCGGAGTCCAAATGAAACCTGGGGCCATCCTTACCTATGTACATATATGCGAAATATCATAAGTATAGGTCAAGTATACTCAGAATTGTATGGGGGAAAAAAATATCAAAAAGTAATGGTCCCTAGAAGCGTCCGAACCCCCAAAATTAATAAAAAAAAAATAGCCTATAACTTCTTCCAGACTATAACCTGTATGCGTTCCTAACTTCATCAAAATCCGTCTTGCCATTCTCACGTGATTGAGTAACAGAAGCAAACGTCTGGACATCCAAACATCGCTACATTCACATATATAATATTAGTATGATTATTGCTACTGAAGAATTTACCAAATTTTGAAAGAGAATATTGAAAACTGGTTTTCAAAAATGTTCTTTTGAGGTATTCGTTGGTAACGTTAGGGGGCCTTTCAAGAATTCAATTTTGACAAATTGTGCCAGGATGAATGCAAATTCAAATGTTGATTTGATACAATATTGTAGGGTAATATTAAGGTTTTTCTGCAATCGCATTTTTACCGATAACTCAGTTATAGATAAATTTATCGAAATAGGTCGAAGTACAAATGAAACCTGGGGCCTTCCCCTTTCGTTTGATACCCATATTGTAGGGCAAGTTTAAGGTTTTTGGGCAATCACATTTTCACCGATAACTCATATATCGATCAATTTACCGAAACCTATCGAAGTCCAAATGAAACCTGCGGCCTTCTCTTTTCGTTTTATACCCATATTATAGAGTAATGTTAAGTTTTTTGGGCAATCACCGATAACTCAGTTATCGATAAATTTATCGAAATAGATCGAAGTCCAAATGAAACCTGGAGCTACCCCCTTTCGTTTGATACCCATATTGTAATGTAATATAGAGGTTTTCGGGCAGTCGCATTTTGACCGATAACTCATACTGATAACTCATCGATCAATTTATCGAAATATATCCAAGTACAAAGGAAACCTGGGGCCTTCCCCTTTCGTTTGATACTCATATTGTAGGTCAAGTTTAAGGTTTTTAGGCAATCACATTTTCACCGATAAATCAGTTATCGATCAATTTATCGAAACCTATCGTAGTCCAAATGAAACCTGCTGCCTTCTCCTTTCGTTTTATACCCATATTATAGAGTAATATTAATTTTTTTGGGCAATCACCGATAACTCAGTTATCGATAAATTTATCGAAATATATCGAAGTCCAAATGAAACCTGGAGCTATCTCCTTTCGTTTGATACCCATATTGTAGGGTAAAATAGAGGTTTTCGGGCAATCGCATTTTGACCGATGACTCAGTTATCCATCAATTTATTTATTTATTTATTTATTTAATTTAGCCAACGAAATACAATGTAGAGATCTTACAGGCTAAGTAGAAAAGAGACTAAAACTAAGTAATCGAAAGCGATCATTACTTATAAAATAGATTTAACACTTCCATGAAGCGATTTTTTGAAAAAGAAAAATCGATCTCAACATATCTGGAGATCCTGTTGAACTCAGTCAAGGCCCTATTAAGTGGCGAATTTTTAGAATATAGAGTTCTAAAAACGCCAACGAAGAAGATTTCAGTGTGTCGAAGATGCCTGGTAGGAATGTTAAAGGGAATTCTTCCAAGGAGAACAGGACAGTCAACGATCCCAGTGACTACATCAAAAACGAAGGACAGAGACATAATCGTTCTCCTATTCTGTAGCGATTTTAGGTTAATCAAGAGACATCTGGATTCATAGGCAGGCACAGGGTCTGCAAAACGTAGGCTTCGAAGCGCAAAACGTAGAAATACCTTTTGAATACGCTCAATCCTTATAATATGGCAATCAAAGTAAGGGGACCAAATAAAAGACGCGTAATCGAGCCTAGAACGAACAAACGCCATATACAATAATTTTAGCGTATACGGGTCAGAAAACTCAGAGCTGTGGCGTCGCACAAAAGCAAGCATTGAGTATGATTTTGAAATTATGAAGTTCATGTGGCTAGTAAATGAAAACTTTGAGTCGAAGATTACTCCAAGGTCTTTGATTTCACAAATATTTCGAAGGGGCGAGAGGGCGATATTGTAGGAAGTCAGAATGATATTGCTCGATTTAGCAAAGGTAACATGGAAACATTTGTTTATGTTCAACGAAAGCTTGTTTTCTACGCACCATTTGCTTACATTATCAATATCAAGTTGCATCAACATGGAATCGTGACAGCTTCTAATAGTGGAATAAATCTTAAGATCATCCGCATAAAGCAGAAATTTAGCGGAAGAAAAACAGGCGCTGATATCGTTGATAAACAGGACGAACAAGAGTGGGCCCAGGATACTACCTTGTGGTACCCCCGAGCTAGCAATAAAAGGCACAGATCTGACACCATCAACTACGACCGAGCAGCGCCGATTTATAAGGTACGATGTGATCCATCTCAGAAACAAAGAATGAAAGCCAATAGATGATAATTTATTTAATAGTATACTGTGTGAGACCCTATCGAAAGCCTTGGAGAAGTCTGTATAGACAGTATCGATCTGTGCTCCAGACTGAAAGGCCACTAGGCAGTCGCTTGAGAAAACTGCTAGGTTAGACACGGTTGAGCGACACGGAATGAAACCATGCTGTTCGGGACACACAAGGTTTTTGACTGCGGACAAAAGAATTCTTTGAATAATGGTTTCAAAAAGTTTAGATGTTGCTGAAAGCTTAGAGATTGGCCTGTAGTTAGTGATGTCATTTTTATTACCACTCTTAAAAATAGGAGTGATGAAAGCTAATTTCCAATCATCCACAAAAATGCCTGACGAAAGAGATTTGTTAAAAATATGTAGAATAGGATAAACTAGAGATTCGCAGTGTTTAAAAAGAGCGACAGACAAACCATCAACGTCCGTTTGGGTAGAAGGTTTCAGACCTGCAATGCCAATGAGCACATCCTCAGCGGAAAGCGTTACACTACCGAGATCAAGAGGACCCGGTATATCATAAGATACAGGCCTATTAATGTTTGACTCATCAATGAAATTGGACTGAAAAAACGAAGCAAAGAGATCCGCGGCATCCGCTGGCGTGTTAGCCACTTTGTCACCAAGAAATGGTGCTGAAGGAAAACTGGAGCAAGTTTTTTTCGAGTTCACAAAATGCCAAAACCCTTTTGGATTCGTCTTTAAATTGGATTCAAAGTTTAAAATATAGTTCCTATGCAGGAACTTTTCAAGACATAGAAATTTCTTAGCAAATTCCTTGTATAGACTATAGTGAGTAATATTGTTACTCCTTCTGAATTTACGAAAATATTTGTTCCTCTTGTTTCGAAATCTAATAAGGGTTGGATTATGCCACGGAACTTTGTACTGTTTTCTTTTCACGACCGGTACAATACTCTTGCAGGCATCCACAACCGTAGATCTAAAACGTTCGAAGCTCTGACCGACATCACAGTGATAGAATAAGCTATCCCAGCAGACTTCCGATAACAGATTGTTCAATTTCAAAAAATCGCAAAATTTAAAATTAAAAGATAGTTCAGAAATAGGATTACTGACTTTAGCAAAATAATAAAATTCAAGACTAATTACAAGTGGTATATGATGCATATCTGCCTTAGCAAGATAGGAATCACATTCGTTTATGGAAAAATTTACGGTTTTAGATAAAAATATTAAATCTAGAATACGACCCAGTGTGTTAGAGAAGCGATTAATTTGTATTAAATCAATGCTAAGAAAACCATCCACTAAGTATGATTCACAATTACTGTTGACATCACCAGCTAAAAGATCACAGCTGGAAATACATAAGATTTTTAAGATTTTTGTGCAATAACATTTCACCGATAACTTAGTTATCGATAAATTTATCGAAATATATCGAAGTCCAAATGAAACCTGGAGCTATCTTCTTTCGTTTGATACCCATATTGTAGGGTAATATAGAACTTTTCGCGCAATCGCATTTGGACCGATAACTCAGTTATCGATCAATTTCTCGAAACCTATCGAAGTCCAAATGAAACCTGGAGCTATCCCCTTTCGTTTGATACCCATATTGCCGGGTATTATTAAGGTTTTCTTGCTATCGAATTTTGACAGATAACTTAGTTATCGATCAATTTATCGAAATATATCAAAGCTAAATTGAAACCTGGGCCTTCCCCTTTCCTTTGATACCCATATTGTAGGTCAAGTTTAAGGTTTTTGGGCAATCACATTTTCACCGATAACTCAGTTATCGATCAATTTACCGAAACCTATCGAAGTCCAAATGAAACCTGCAGCCTTCTCCTTTCGTTTTATACCCATATTATAGAGTAATGTTAATTTTTTTGGGCAATCACCGATAACTCAGTCATCGATAAATTTATCGAAATATATCGAAGTCCAAATGAAACCTGGAGATATCTCCTTTCGTTTGAACCCATATTGTAGGGTAAGATAGAGGTTTTCGGGCAATCACATTTTCACCGATAACTCAGTTATCGATCAATTTACCGAAACCTATCGAAGTCCAAATGAAACCTGCTGTCTTCTCCTTTCGTTTTATACCCATATTATAGAGTAATGTTAAGTTTTTTGGGCAATCACCGATAGCTCAGTTATCGATAAATTTATCGAAATAGATCGAAGTCCAAATGAAACCTGGAGCTATCCCCTTTCGTTTGATACTGATATTGTAATGTAATATAGAGGTTTTCGGGCAGTCGCATTTTGACCGCTAACTCAGTTATCGATCAATTTATCGAAATATATCCAAGTACAAAGGAAACCTGGGGCCTTCCCCTTTCGTTTGATACCCATATTGTAGGTCAAGTTTAAGCTTTTTGGGCAATCACATTTTCACCGATAACTCAGTTATCGATCAATTTATCGAAACCTATCGTAGTCCAAATGAAACCTGTTGCCTTCTCCTTTCGTTTTATACCCATATTATAGAGTAATGTTAAGGTTTTTGGGCAATCACCGATAACTCAGTTATCGATAAATTTATCGAGGTATATCGAAGTCCAAATGAAACCTGGAGCTATCTTCTTTCGTTTGATACCCATATTGTAGGGTAATATAGAAGTTTTCGCGCAATCGCATTTTGACCGATAACTCA